>SNQJ01S0029392.1:86226-96732 GCA_010110895.2 Picea sitchensis | reverse complement strand
ACTGCAGTCGTTGCAGTTGCACTCTTCCTCTAGACTTGCACACCACTTTCTTGAGTGTGAGTGTATTGCCAAATGAGTTCAAGTGCCTTCTATTTATACTAATCTGGCTAGGTGAATAGGTGCCTCTTCAAGCAGGATCGACTTGTCCTTTTCTACATATAATTCTTCAATATTACTTATTTTTTTGAGCCGACTTGTCTTCCAGGGTTTTCACACATCTTTTTAGGTTTTCTCTCGCTTCCAGAATATTCTGTTCTATTCAAAGGTTTATCCATGGAGGCTAATACCTCTCGCAACTACCAAAACATCAACACTCCCTCTTAGCTAGGGAGGTATTTAACCATGATGTTCCCTTATGGTCTTCATAGCCTTGCTCTCTATGCCATGATCCTCTCATCATGGTTACGCAGACCATGCTACTGGTAGCACCATCACGTAACACATGGATACACCCATGTGGACATGTCACTCTCGTTTAGGGGCCACAACCCGCTAAATAACACCAGAGATACATCTCTTAGTGTGTGTCACCATCATCGTCATGGGATACACTCACATGAAGTGCTCACCCATGGATACACCCATGTAGTGAGTATCTACTATCATCATTATACATCCATCTCACATGGCATGGGAAAGACCTACATGGTGTTGCAGACCAGTAGCGTCACCAGAGCCACATAGGCTATCTCATGATCACCCAGATCATATTATGAGCAACACTATCACAACCATACAGGTTATCGATTACACCAGTATCATGCCATACTGTCTCATTGGTGTAGCAACAACTAGGCATACCAGACCATCTCACTGGAGTAGCCTACAACTCGACATAAATCCTACAAATTGGTACAAGGCCTACAACTCGACATGATGCCTACAACCTGGCATGAAGCCTAAAACTCAACACAAGGGATATAACTCGGCCTGAAGCCTACAACTTAGCATGAAGCCTACAACTTGGCACAAGGCCTACAACTCGACACAAAGCCTACAACTCGACACAAAGGCCTACAACTCGGCACAAAGCCTACAACTCGGCACAAAGGCCTACAACTCGGCACAAAGCCTACAACTAGACACAAAGGCCTACAACTTGACATGAAGCGTACAACTTGGAACAAAGGCCTACAACTCGACATGAAGCCCTACAACTCAAAACGAAGGTCTACAACTCGGCACCAAAGCCTACAACCTGAAATGAAGGCCTACAACTCAACATAAAGGCCTACAAGATCCTTCTTTTCGAATTCTGCCATCAACTCCCTTTAACTGAGAGAATCCTCAAACCATGCTTTCATCTGCTGCATGTCCCTATGCATCCTGCAAAGTGTCATGAAACCTTGCTTCTTCCAGAACACTCACTCCCTCTGAATTTTGACTCCCTCTTAGTCCTTTCAAGTCTTGCTTTTATGTGGTAACATTCTTAGAATACATAGGATAACCTACTTGAAATAGAAACAACAAGAGCAAAAGTATTTCCAATATAATAGCATTTTATATAAGAACATACCCATTTCATGATCATTCATTATAGCATTAACAAGGTGTCCTTCCTAGGAACGGGAACAAGAAATATCTCCTAGAGGAGATGTTAGTTCATATTGTAATTAAGTACAATAAGAATTTATATTAACAGTACATGCTACTAAGTATCCATTTGTTCCTAACATTAATAAAATCTAAAGGATTGCAATACTTAAGCATCAATAAAAATATCAAACCTGATATGCAAATCTAGAGTCTGGCTATTGTTCCTCTTGACTTGATTTTCTTCTGAGACAATTATTCTTTCCAACCTGGAGAGTGTGTTGTTACTCTGAATGTATTAGATCTTAGATCTTTCTGACTCTATGATTTATTCTTGGACAAATATACCTTCTCTTTCCAGAGATTCAGATCTGCATTAGTTGTTTTTTATTGTTTCTTCTACCCCACATTCATGTGCTCGGAAGCTCCAAAAATCAAACTCTTCATCCTTTGACGCCTGCTCTTCAGTCCGTGGTTCCATAATTTTTCCCTTTGTTCTTTGCAAGGATGATGTCAATCCTTGTCTTCCATGCTATACCAAGAGACCATGCTTGGTTTTATGGAGGAAGTCATGACTGTCTTTGACTTTGACCTTGACCAGTCTTTTGACTTTGACCAGTCAAACTTTGACTTTGACCCAAATATTCAACTTTGACATTTTTTATGCTTGAGGGCATCATGAGATGCGCTGGGTTAGGGAGCACTATGATAAAAAAAATTAGTCCCAATACTTCAATTAAAATTTCACTGCAACTGGTGCTGCAACTGACACTGCAATTGGTGTTGCAACTAGCACTGTAACTGACACTGCAACTGGCACTGCAACTGCAATTGTGCTACAACGAGCTTGATATATATTTGTAGATATAACTTTTAGTGTATGGACTGTTCCGAAGGTGGTGTGGGCCCATAACCTATTAGAATATTGTGCTTGTTTAACTATAAACAATGTCACAACATTGCTGCCCAACCATAGGCACAAATCCACCCCCGAGTACCTTAACCTTTGACAAAAATAATGATTCCAGGAAGCAGCACTAGCCCCAAGAGCACCTTAACCTTTGACAAAAATAATGATTCCAGGAAGCAGCACTAGCCCCAAANGAGAGAGAGAGAGAGAGAGAGAGAGAGAGCACATCTTTATCCAAAGGTAGCACACCAAGTAGAAAGTCCCAAACCACATACCAAGACCAGTACCCAGCTGCAGTTGTTTCAACTGCACTCTTCCTCTAGAATTGCACACCACTTTCTTAAGTGTGAGTGTATTTCCAAATGACCTCAATCACCTTCTATTTATACTAATATTGTTAGGTGAACACGTGTCTCTTCAAGCAGGGCTGGCTTGTCCTTTTCTGCATATAATACTTCAATATTACTTATTCTTCTTAGCCGACTTGTCTTCCAGGGTTTTCACACATCTTTTTAGGTTTTCTCTTGCTTCCATAATATTATATTCTAGTCAAAGGTTTATCCATGGAGTTTAATGTCTCCCACAACTACCAAAACATCAACACTTACCTCCTTGATCCATGTAGCATCTCGAGTCCATCTTAACGGACTTAGGGATAACACAACACTACTTCACATTATCCCTTCGGTCATAGACTTGTCACAAATGCAACTGGAAAACCCTAAGACTCAATTATAAGGCAAGGTCACCAACACATTTCCTTCCCTCACCACTAATACGATAGATACCATTCAAAACCTCACCTAATCGTCAATTTTAGAAGCCTGATTCTTAAGGAATGTCAAACTTGACCTCTCACGGTTATAGACCTGTTTGAGACTTAACCAATTTAAGAAAGTCCCCTTGGTAGATCGATGATCTTGGTGCTAAAACTCTCGGCACCATCGAAAGGTTTCTTATGAACTAGTCTGATAACCATCAACCAAGTTCACATAAATATTCTTGATTTGCATTATAACCAATCAAAGTACTTATTGTTAACTCCTCCAATGTATTGGAGGAGTTACCATCAACTCCTCCGATCCATCGTAGGATTTAAGCTCAACTTTGTTACTCACCCTCAACTTCACTTCTTCATCAACAATCTTGACATCAACTTGTCCGATACCTATCCAAGCCTTTAATGTTAACCTCACTGATGGATTTCAGGGGAATTATTTCCAACTTCTCTGATTTACGTCGGACAAGTTGACATTAACTTGTCGGATTTTGAATTTTGAGCACTTTTTAAGCCTTTTCTTCCCTGACTTCTACCAAATTTCCCTCTATGCCTCAACTCAATATAAAGAGAAGGTCTCTAAGAGAAAGAACGATGCTTCCAAGAAGAAGAGAAATATCGAACCAAAGAAAGCTAAATCCAAAGCTGAAGCAACTGTTGCAACTAAAGTAGAAGCAAAAGCACAAAGAGAGGTTGAATAGAAAACGAAAATAGAAAAGGCAACAATGACATCAAGAGAAGTAGTATAAAAGGCAACCAAGGAAGCAACTGAAAAGGTATCCAAAGAAGATATACAAAAGAAGGATGTTGAGACTAGGAATGATAACACTCAACCAATAGACACTGACATCCCATAGTTATCAATAGTAGGCACCAACACATAGACACCGTCCAGTGGATTAGGACTAGGGCTTTGGTCTCTTTTTCAACCAAGTGAGGTCCCCAATTTAAGAAGCTTCACTTATGATAGCAAGTCTAGAAAGATCGTTTAAGAGTAAGTAAAGAAAGTATTGACAACTCAAGGAATGCTAATATCAACCCTTACGCAAGTTCCCATAATAGGAGATGTCAGGGAAAATCCAATAGCCACCAGCTCAACTGGCACAATGTTCATGAATGCTAATGAAGACAAAATTCAAAGGTTGTGCCAAAGGAACCAGGAGAAGGAAGCAAGAATCAAAGAACTATAAGAGAGACTCAAACAAATGAAGGTAGACAAAGGTAGTGTCTAGAGATTCAGAGAAAGTGATGAGAAAGTAAGGACAGAGCTGGAAGAATCCATCATAGATATGTATGCACATATACATATCTTCTAGCAAGTGATTTCCACTTTCATAGATCAACATGGTCAGGTACAAGAAAATCTTACACAATTTAACACGATCTGGGAAATGATGAATTATATCGACAAATGGATCGTGGAGAATCCTTATGCCCCAACTGAGTTTATCACCCCTCTACAATGGAGAGGAAAATATATCTCCATTCGTTAGAGCGTTGTCAACAGGCTGGGCAAAGAATTGATAAAGAAACTACCAATTCAATGGAAATATGCTCGAAACTACACAAGGCTACTCATGAAATAATTAAAGGATGTCGACTCCCTCAATTAGAAGAACTTGGAAAAATCCTAGTCATGGAGGAGTTAGGGGACAAAGTTCAAGAAAACATAAACCATCAACGAAAGGTCACTGAATCAGCTACCAAATTGACCATAGACATGATAAAGTAGCATATTATACAACCTACCAAAGTCCACACCATGATCCTATTGATGTTTGGGCAGCATCGAAAAGACATTCTACTAGATTAATAATTAATAATATGATTAGTAATTATTAATTAATATTATTAATGTAATACTATTAATGTAATAATATATTTATATAACGTATAAATATGTATCATAAATAAGTAGTTATTTATTATTCAAGGGACACATCCTTTCATGGATGGTCACTATATGTTCTATATATATGGAAAAATCATCATTGTGATATTTGCATTGAATCCATATCATTTTATATATGAAAAATCAACATGGTATCAGAGCAGGACTGAGCCTGACTCCCTCACAGGAGGGCCCAAGGAAATGGAAAAGAAATGGGACCTATGAGAGTAAGGGAGTAAATAGTCTGAGTGAGTGAATTACTACTGTGTTGCAGTAGTATGTATGTCCATCACATTAACCTGTTGACTGTGAGTAAGAGCCATTAAGGGTAGCGATAATTGAGAAAGCATGTTGGAGTCACTAGAAAATAAGTTGAAAGAATCCATACTCTACAAAAATCCTAGGCAATCCACCTACGACGAAGATAGATTGAGCATATTTTGTCTTTCTCCTTATTGATGTCGGTAGTGTTCGTTCGACAACACTTGCAAGGTTTCCTTATTATATTTTGTGTAGTTGTAGTGAAAATAAACAGAAATAACGGGTTCTCACAATCCAACACAATCCTGTAAGTGAAGTTTCAGAAGAAGAGAGCACTTTGAAATAAATATGGCTAAAGAGTCATCTGTCAGTTCGATGCACATGAAGGTGCAATACAAGAGATGTTTAAATCCAATGATTTGGGTTGGAATACGGGTGAGAATATAGTTGTCAAGTTGGAGCGTAGTGAGATGAGTGTTGGAGAAAAGGGCCTACGGGGCCGGGATTTCCCTTGGCAGGTAATCTTTGAGAATGAGCACTTCGACATTCTCCTTGGAAAGGCACTCCAACTAATTCAATACGCTTTGGGTGGTAAACTACCACGACATTGAATTTGTGATAGTGGGACTCCACCCTACAGTGTCGTTGGTGAGATGAACGATCGTCATATCTGACAAATGCGATTACAATATGTTGGATATTATATTATCCAAGGTTTCCATGGAGATGGGATCGAGTATGGGAGGATGGAGATATTGTGGTGTTAGAAAATAGGTTGAGAGGTCTAGATTGGGCATTTCTATGTAAAGGAATCTCCATCATTTAGAGAGGATGAAACATTGGACTACCTCTCTAAAGGGGAGTTTGGAAAGGATGAGACAAAGGAGGTTTTTTGGCAGTGTAGACAATCTGTCCAAAGCTATGCCCATTTCTAGAATAAAATTGATTCCCAAAGTACACAAGCAACCACTTAAAAGATTCAAGGGAAAAATGGATGGATGATGCACCCACATAAATTTATTAGAGTCTAAAAGGTCCAAAACAAAGTTAGCATGATTGAGAAGGTTGAGGGTATTCTTGTAGGGTTTCATTATTCCTTCCTTTGTGATTTTGGATCCAATGATATTCTCAACATTATACCTATGGTGACATAAGTGCAAGGATAGTAACAACAAGAGTGGTGATGGGGGGTACTAAAACTCTATCGTAAATAGTCATTATAGATGAGAGTGGTGATTTAAGGAGGGATGAAGGCATTCTACTTCTATTCCTCACCTGGGTGCTCCCAAAAATCTTTGGAAGAGGAAGAGAGGAGAAGAAACACTTGTATTAGTTATGGGATAGAGAATTTCTTATATAACAACAAACTCATTTAGACTTTGGTTGTCATATCACTGGACAATGATAAAGAATTATGAATGTGGATCCGACCCTGTGTGAATGGAGGCTTCATCATCTACATGGTTATTGAGAAATAATATCACAAGGTTGTGACCTTGATCGTTATCCATATCATGAATAGGAAATGTGTTTGCAAGGATCACTGTAACAAAATTTAGAATGGGAAATATTATTGTTTTTCTCTTATTTTGTTTTGGGCAAGTTACCATGGAAATGTTTATTCCATGTAGATGTTCTTGTTCTTGTTCTAGGAAAGTTACCATGGATACTTAGTTAGTAGATTGTGGTTATTTTAGGTACATGACAGTTTACTGAGATTCTTATACTATGTGACACTCATGGGTCTTCTTTATGAAGACCAAGGATTAAGTCTTCAAGAGATTCTAAGAGTTCAGGGCTCAGGTAGAGAACCTAATAGAGAATAAGATCAATATAAACACGAGTATTTGGTGAGGAGTGACCATATGGACATAAGAAGAAGTGACAAACCCTCTGTAGTTGAGATCACATGAAGCTTGTTTCAATATGTTGATGTGGTGGTTACCATGATGTCGTGTGTTTTGGAAGATGGAAATATTGTTAGAGAGTCATGGAGCGAGAAACCAGTGAGGCAGACTGGACAAGCAGGGTTTTCAGTGACAGAGGGATTTGGCCTCTGTCTGATACGAAGAATCTTGGTCTGATGAAATACTTTTTGTGTCTAGAGGTATGGTAGAGGAAGAATGATATCTTCCTGAATCAGGGAAAATATGTTGTGGAGATCCTAAAGAGGTTCGAGATGTTGGACTGTAAACCGATGGCATCAAATATGAAGTTGATGGATGACACGACTTTAGAGGTTGTGGATGCTACATTATACATGCAGATGATTGGATCATTGATGTATTTGATGAATACACGACCATATATATTTTTTGTTGTGACTACACTGAGTCAGTACATGGTTGACCCCAGACGTCTTCACCCGATTGCAGTAAAACATGTGATGAGGTACCTTAAAGGTACATTGGATTATGGGCTCAAGTATGTTGTAGACAGTGAGATCAGTCTACTTAGATATTCAGATTCAGATTGCGTCGATAGTGTTGTAAATTGGAAAAGTACATTAGGATATTGCTTCACTTTGGGATCCGGTATGATTTCATGGATCAGTAAGAAGCAATCATTTGTAGCTCCCAGTACATTTGAGGCTAAGTATGTGGCATGCAGTGAAGTCAAAAGGATGCACGTGACGAGGTACATATGCATTGCAAGGTAGTGGATGTCTTGGGGACATTTTGTAGTTATTTGAGATCTACTCATAGGCCTTGGATGCATTGGCTGTGATGTAACAGGGGTGCACATGATGAGGTACAAATGCATTGCAGGGTAGTCGATGTCTTGGGGACATGTTGTAGTTATTTGATAACTACCCACAAGACTTGGATGCATTGGTTGTGAAGTCACAAGGGTACACATGACGAGGTATATATGCATTATGAGGTAATGGATGTCATGGTGACATGTTTAAGCTATTTGAGAGCTACCCACAAGTAATCTTCAGAGGTAATCTTGGCATAATGTAGAATGTCTCCCTCGCTAAGAGGGAGTGTTGATGTTTGGGCAACATCGGAAAGACATTCTACTAGATTAATAATTAATAATATGATTATTAATTATTAATCAATATTATTAATGTAATAATATATTTATATAAGGTATAAATATATATCATAAATAAGTAGTTATTTATTATTCAAGGGACACATCCTTTCATGGATGGCCACTATATGTTCTATATATATGGAACACTCATCATTGTAATATTTTCATTGAATGCATATCATCTTATATATGAAAACTCAACAGATCCAAGAATTCATGGCTACTTTGTCTAGGGATATGCAGGTTCTCGAAGACAACATAGTTATGCATGTTACAACATTAGAAGAATTACTCTATCGGAGAATCATTTCCTTGTATGACTAGCTAGATGTGTGGACAATTTACCTCAGGGATAAGAATCCTAGAATAAGACAAACTAACAGTCAAAAATTGCTATTACATATCTTCTATTTTGTCTTTTTTCTCAACCACCCCAATTTTTTTCCTTATTATGTACACTTGTCACTGAGCAAAGGGAAACTGAATAGTTTTTTAACAACTTCTTCAAGGGGAATACAAAGAGTCACTTGGCAATTACAAATGAAGGTATAAAATAAAGAAGATGCTCATTTTGTAGGGGATCTTCAAGCATTGTATAGACTCAAGAACTAATTCAAGAACATATACTCTGTTAATGAATATGGAGAAGCCCTCATGGCCAGTTTTTGCAAGAAAGAATAATTTATGTGTGAAGTTGTTTTTGTTGTGAACTATTTCAAGTGGGGTGTATGTTGTTCACATGGACTGTAAGAATGTTTGTTTGCTTATAGACTGATCTTATGCACTCAATGTTTTTCTACATTTTTTATTATTCTTTTGTATATCTTCAAGTCTTGAGCTCATTGAGTTGTTAATGCGTGCATAAATATAATTTAGAATTTTCTTGTTATATGTATGTATGCACATGTTTCTGAATTTGCACCTTCATTTCAGCTACATGTGTGGGGTTTTACACAGAGTTTGGTTTCATTTATAGCTCACCTAGTTACTTTAGCACGGTCCTAGCTAGGATATGATAGATATGATAGATTATAAGTATATTAAGTTTATTTTCATACATAGTCTTCTTCTACATATTTGCATTGCATAACCATTCATCATCCACCTTCATCGGTAGACCAGACCACAACCGGTAAAACCAAAACCAACAATGGTAGCCAAGCCTAATTCCAAATGGGTCTCTTAAACCAAACGATGCATAGTCTAGTTGGGAACGTGTACCAAGGAGTACCCCTTACTGTTCCAGGGTGAATTCTTCCCCATCAACATAATTGGCGCTAGAAGGAGGGCTTGGATTTTATGGCTTACATAAATGATCTGCATAATCACAATCAGTCTTTAGAAAACAACCCTGGTCCCACTTTGTTCCCTGGTATCAATTTTTAACAAGAAGTTAGCTACGAAGATACAAACCCAAATTTTGAAAGTGCCACCGGTAGTCCTAAAACTCATTCAGAGACTTTGTTTCACATACCACAAGAAGAGTTCTTTGAAACTTGTCATATTACCCCTTCCTACACAAAGTTACTTGGTAAGTTGCCAACAAGTTCTAAGCTTCCAAGAAAGAAATATACTCGTGTGAGAATATTTGATACCCATCCCGATATCAAAGTTGATTCTATATACAACCTCATCGAAACTGCATTACAGGAAGTTCTAGTACCCTTAAGCTGAGTTTACCATACCCTTGTCGAACCTGAAGATAAATTCGAGGGTGAAAACTTGGAAATAAATCTAGAACAGATCATTTGTGAACGTAGAGAACAAAGGGTAGTGATCCCGCCTTTGATGTCCCAGGGCCCTTTAAATTTAGCATGACCCTTACATGAAATGCCTCAGAAATCAAACAAGATCCTCCCTAAGTTTGATCCAGACGGACCTGGTTCACGAGAAGATCACATACTTTTTTTTTTCTTAGTCACCCATGTGCTAAACGTTCAACATGAAGATGTGATATGTAGGTTGTTCCCTTACACCTTCTCTGGCAGAGCATCTATGTGGTATTTTAGTCTTCCACCTGGTTCCATATCAAGTTGGGACGATTTTGAGAAGGTTTTTATTAGAAAATTTGGAGAAAGGAAAACAACA
>SNQJ01S0029392.1:49768-64751 GCA_010110895.2 Picea sitchensis | reverse complement strand
TTACAACTCAAAATGATGCAAATCCAACTAATGTAAAGATGTCTTCACATGTCGAAGTAGAAACAAGCTAGGGATATGAAGAAGACTCAATTCCAAAAGTTAATCAAGAAAAATATACAATTATATGAGGTAAATATCAAATTACAAGGACACCTTATAGACCTCCTAATCACAAAAGTTGATACTTGAACCAATCAATATATCAACAGAAACAAATCACTAATATGTCAAAAAATATTATTTCCACTACAAATGATGCTCAAAGTAGAAGCTATCATGGGAGTCGAAATACATCAAGTTTTATACAAGAACCCTATAAATGCCCAGTTCTGCAGAAGATCGAATTAGGGTGGGTAGACTCCTTTAAAATTCGACAGTTCTACTCAGCACTTAGAAGATCCCATCATTTCAGGTCCTCAACAATCACCAATTCAGGAATAAAAAATCAGGAGACAATATTACAAGCCATAGCAAGAGATAAGTGTTTCATAAGTATTCTTTGAGGACAAAGCATTTTTAAGGGGAAGACAATGTTACGAACACAATATATAATAATAAATGTAAATACATTAAAAAATGTAAATAATAATAAATGATCAATAGTTAGTGACTAATAATGAAGAGACACCTCCTGATGAAAGGTCACGTCTTTTCATGGAAGGGCACCCCAGCATGGGTATATAAAGGCCCCCATTCTCATTATAATCAACATCTCATATTGTAATCATACATTTTATATATAAATTATATCCTTAACGGATTATTGTGTACTATCCTATTTATATTGGATATTCTTTATGTGAGAGAACTTAGTTCATCTCAGAATGCTAGACAACAAACCCAAAAATCGTATTGCTTAGTTTTAGATGGAATGGTTCTTAATAACCAACTATGATCTTTATGTGCAACAAGTAGCTTCTATACAATTAACAGATTGAAGGAAGGCTTCAATATTATAATAAATTATACTCAACATCATTTATACAACCCTCTAAATCACATGCAAGTAGAGGATACATCCATATATTCTCATAAGAAAAAGGATGAAGTGGCATTGATAATTTTAGAGAACTTTAAATGAGCTATGCATTCAAAAATTGAAAAGAATTTGATGGGCACACTCTAACAATCCCACACTCATAAATCTCAAGATCTAAGAAATCATTAAAGTAATACCCCAAAGTAGTTCTATGTGGAGTTTCATAAAAATATTCAATAATGCAAAACATCTCAACAAACCAATTGACTAAATATTCAGAAATAAAGCTTGTCAAACACGTGGACTAAATCTCTATGAATCAAATAGACAATATTGGATTACATTTGACAATATTCTATATGGTTGTAAATACTCCATGATCTTATAGAGAAAATTATTGGAAGAATACAAGAAAAACACTTCAAGAACTCAATCTTATGCTCAGTTCAGAAATACAAGCATAATTCCTTGAGAAAATTGTGTAGTAGTAGAAGAAGAAGAACGAATATATTTATTTGATGATTAGAGACTTGGTTACATGTTGAGGGTTGGACCCTTTCTATTTTGATCTTCTGCTATGATAATGCAACTTTATCACCCTTTCTTTGATGACGCTTTCTCCTTTTAAAATTGTTCCCAATTCTTTCTTGAAGTAGTTAGGATTTTTTCTCCTTTATAGAATTTTTCACGCGTTTTTCTTCTTGGAATAACAACTTTTATTAATCCCTTATTGAAGTATCATTAATGAATTTGTATCATTGACATTCATGCCTTGAAGTGGGGCCCATTTCGTCTTTAATAAAAGTCATTAGACACTTTTATTTTCAAAAAAATTAACTAGCTGCCTTTTTCTTTTTTTTTAACAAGAGTTGGTAAAAATATATTAATCGATGTGGATAAATCCACTGAGGTTACAAAAAGTAAAACAGCCATGAGAGGTTGTGTCTGAGTTCTTCTCTCTTAGGACGATTACAAAAATTGGGGTGTTCATATATCCCCTTTGCTTACAAAAAATATTGTGTGGTGAATTTCCTACATATATTCTGCAGAAGGAGCCACTTAAATACACTATACAGCAAAACATAGATCTGTTTGATAGAAAGACCAATTAGTTTAGATGTTTTTCTCCACTTTGGGATGCTGCTCGTTTCTCCAGAAGTCAGAGAGGGGCACATTCAAATCTGGTACCTGATTAATCGAATTGGACTGGACATTCCTCGAATATCCTTGTTGAGCTTCTGTATTGCTTGTAGGGGGTTGCATGTCCTCAAGCTAGTCCATCCTGAGCTAAAGGGTGGTGATCTGCTCCCGATTGGTAGTAATTTGACTTCTTTGCGCCTCACTTTCATCTTGTAGTTTACTGATATGAAAACAGTTTTGGGAGATATTTTCCATCTCGAAAGCCCTATTAGCACTCAACGCTACCAATTGCTCTCGAAGGTTGTTGCATCCTCCACATTCAGGTTCCCAATTGTCTTCTAGCCAGGTGTCTGAGTTTTACTGCACTGTATTCTCCTATTGCATTTCACTGTCACCAAAGGAGAGGCCAGAATTGGCTGGTTCTTTTGGGTTCTGCATAGGGGCCAGTTGTAAAGGCAAGCGCGAGGGGGGACAACTAAGAGACTGTGTAACAGGGAGAAAAGGGGGGGGCAAGAGCGGATGAAGGCTCCAAGATCTGTGAATGAGCAGTTCACAGCACCGAACAACCCAAGGAGCTCTCTGAGGAAATCGAGAATGGATACAAGGTGGTGAGGAGGCCGCAATAAGAACCTGGGGGATCTGGAGAGGCGAGCGAGCGGAGTGGCATTCCCACAAGGTCCACACGCAGAACACGGATGACTGCAAGTTTGCTGAGGAGAGGGATGATGAACGAACCCACGATTTTGTGGGAAGATTCATGTACATAGTATTGAGCGTCGCCTTCGAGGGACAGCTAACATCAGGGGAGCTAAATCGAAGGGGGAGATGAGAGGCCTAGCCATCATGTCCACACAGGCGAGTCGGATACACCGGATTTCCCATGCTAGGAGTATATTTCGCACTGCTTGGAGAAGAGATCATCTTGTACGATCGAGGTAGAGAGTCCTCGGATGACACATGCCAAATTTTGCGACGATAGGTTGTCATGTGGACGACTTAAATTGTCCACCCAGCCATGTCGTGACTATCCTTACGGGCACGCAGTGGACCCCGACTGAGGAGGTTGAGGATGTTTCCTTTTTTTCGCACTTGGGTGGAGCTGTCATTGTTCCTATCCATGTGATCGTGAGGGATGTTTAAGCCCCCTGGGGGGAACTCCTTTTGTTGTCCAGAACTCACTCTTGGAGGTTCATTAATATAGGGTGGTTGGGGTTAAAAATCCATCGATGCTGAGAGTATCAGGATTTGTCTTGATGGCTGCATTAGCCATCTTGTCTACTTCACTATTATTTCCTCTAAGGATGTGAAAGAAGGTAGTCTTGATTTCTTTGGAGGCCAGCCTGGTTATGTCTAGGATGTGTTTTAAGATGGGATCTTTGGGGTTTTTTCCCTTGACCATCAGTCTTATTATGGTGAGAGAGTCACCTAGGACAACAAGCTTTCTTATTCCCTTGGAATGGGCCAATTGAACACCCTTGAGANGGTTTGTTCCCTTGACCATCAGTCTTATTATGGTGAGAGAGTCACCTAGGACAACAAGCTTTCTTACTCCCTTGGAATGGGCCAGTTGAACGCCCTTGAGAAGAGTGTATGCCTTTTCTTTGTTGTTGATGTTCGTCCCTAGATTCCAGTAGTACCTAGACTCTATTTTACCCCCGGGATCATAAAGGATCCCCCCCACGCCTGCCTCCCCTGGGTTTCCTTTAGAGGCTCCATCGAAGCATAGAGTGTGGGTTTTTTGCTTCTGGATCCAAAGTTCCATGTTGAATGTGTGGTGAATCTGCCATCTTGATCTTTTAATTTTTTGAGAAAAATATTTGGACTTTAAGCCATGGAAACCATTCTAGATACAATGTTCATCATCTCGTATTTCCAACAATTCCTCTTGAGTGATATTTTGAGTTCTGGATCTCAATATATAAGCTCGAGAAGTTGAGGTACCAAGTAGATTTATTAGCAAACCATTAAAACACAACCAATTGTTATTTTAATTTTTGGGAGAGTTATGGAAAATTTCACCTCTTGAAACCTATTCCATTGTCTTCCTCATCAAATTATCTTTCCAACGAGGTATAGTTTTCTGAAAATGGAGGCCGGGAGCTCAAGATACGAGCTCGGGAAGCCAAAGACTTGGTCATCATCCATCAATTTCGTGGGTTAATCCTAACCCTCCATTTAAATTCGCCTTTTCTTTTAAAATGCCCATCACACATTCATTAAATTCGCCTTTTCTTTTAAAATTCCCATCACACATTCATTATGGTATTTGAAAGCTAAGATTTTATATAGTAAAATGTAACTTACACTTCATGTGGAACATAAGGAAACTATGGAAACTTGGAGGCTCGAAGCTTAGAAAATTCATGACTTATTGGATAGCCCAGTCAACATCCACTAAATGTCGAGTCAACGCATAGTCATCAGTGAGTCATAGCCCAGTCATAAGTGAGTTAAAATCCATATCATAACCATGTGTCACAGTGTCATTGGATACCATAGGTTTCCACATGTTAGCATGTGATTGGTCACCATGTGTCATGGTCTCATTAGCTGCCATGTGTCATGATTTGTTTGGTTGAATAAAACTTAGGAGAAGACTTGAGAATGGAAATGAAGAGAATGGGAGGATGAAGGAGAGTAGTGGAGGAGAGAGGAGCGGAGGTAAAGGAGTGGATCAGAGGTGGGTGAGGTCACAGGGCTAGGGGTTAAGCCCGTGGAGTAGAGAGAGCACGTGAAGGAGAGAGTGGAGTGGAGTGAGGGGGGTGGGAAAAATTCAAAATAAAACTAAGTCAAGTGAATCATTCGGTCAGAAAAATGAGTGGGGAAGTTGAGTGAGGAGATAAGTGGAGAATGAAATTTAAGTATGGAGAAGAAGAAAAATATTTTAAGCATGGAAAGAGGGAGTAAGGGGAGGAGAGATAGAGGTATAAGGAAGGGAGATAAGAAAAAATTCTAAGTATGGAAAAGTAAGAGAAGAGAGGAAGGAGAGTATGGAAGTAAAAAATATTCTAACTATCAAAGAGTATAAGAGAGGAGAAGAAGAAGAGTGTAGAAGTGAAAAAATTCTAAGTATGAAGAATAAAATGCTAGGAGGAGAAGGGAGAGCAAAACTTCAAAAAAAATTCTAAATATAGAAGAGAAGAGTGAGGGGGATGGAAGAGAGGTGAGGAAATGTGAAAAATATCTAAGTATGGAATATTGGTATGGATATAGGGAGATGAGAGGAAGTGAAATATAGAAATAAAAATAAGTATGGAGAATGGGAAAGAGTAAGGCTAGAAGAGGAAAATAAGAAAATAGACTAAGTCGTATAAGAGAAGAGAGTAAGTAAAGAGATAAAGTTTAAGTGTGGAATAGGAGCAAGTATGGAATATGGGAGAATAAGAGAAGCTCCAAGAACACAAGTGTGGTTCCAAGACAATGATTGTGGTTCCAAGAATTCTTATTTCAAAGAAAACATAGCCTTGCAACATATGGAAGAAGCGCTCTTTGGGAAGTTAGACAAAAACCTGGATATCTTGACCATACGGCCTCAGATTTTTAATCCGTGAAATGTGTGAGAAAGATGACACTAAGGGCTATGTCGTGAGATTATGATAATTCAAATTCCTTCTTCTATTTTATTATTATTATTATTCCAAGAGTGTGGAAATCAAGGTGACCAAATTTTTTATCAACAATTGGCTCCAACTATCGGACGATAGCCCCATGTGGGTTATAGAGAATCGAGAATCCTAGTCAACTATTTTGCTCATTAGGTTGTAGACTCATCTTCAAAATAAATCCTTGTATTTTTTCTCTATTGGGCCATGGAGTCATCTTCAAGCATTGTCTCCATCTAACAATTGCTTTGTTGTGCAAAAATTGGACCAAAGCAACAAACTTGTGTACAAATAAGATCTAACTACCCTATCCTACTTGGAGGAAAGGGATAATTTTAGGTGTAGGTAAATTTCCAATGAAGCCATTAAAGCATCCATGTGATTTGTGGAATGAACTCCAAAATTGGGGAACACATCAAGGTTGGTACCAAAGAGTCAAGGGGATGATGAAAGTGTACTGGAAGAAAACTAAGCCAATTGTGCTTGAAATCTGATTGCATTGTTTGGCCAACAATGCTTTGTAACAATGTTTCAATATAATGAAATATTGGTTGCTCAATAATGTTGATGTCTTTGATTGGATGAGGAGTTTCCAATATGAGAATACTTTCATCTTTCTCCTCATTATTGGCCACATCCAAGATTCTTGATTCACTGGAAATATCTTGAAAGCATTCCTCCTTCATAAATTGGCAATCTTTCATATCATTGTTCTCAAGATTAATTTATTCTACCAATTCTTCTTGCTTCCAATGTTCTTGTGGATTTTCATCATTTGTTGTAACATTTTCCACATGAGCATGTTTGTTGAAATCCTCTTGTGCATTTGGTGGAGGCTTCTCAATTTCCTTTTCAAATTTGTTGCTTGAAAGATCTTCATATGGAATATATGAGAAGCTGAAATCTATCTCATGCAAATTGGAAGTTTCATTTTCATTTTCAATAGTATGACTTGATGCAGAGAAATATTTCAATTTTTTATTAGATTTTTCTTCCAAATCACTCACTTCATTGTCTTGTGTCCATATGGAAGAGGGTGGGTCGGCAGCAAAATTGAAAACATTTGGGATGAACTTTTCAGCAAATGAAGTTTCCAACACATCCCAACTGGTAATGGTCCCAAGCATCAAAAAAAGAACCATTTAATAGCATTCCCACGAAACATTTGTGCAAATAATTGGCATGTAACATTATCTTTAGTGAGATGGAACACATCACATGTGCTTTTGAATCTAAACAAGTGTTGCTCTGCATCTTTTGAAGTATTCCCAAAGAATGTGGAAATATTTTCAATAGGAATATGAGGCATATGAAAAATCTACTTGTGGCATATTTAAAGGGATTCTATTAAATCACCTCCTTCTTTGGGTACCTCTTCCTTTTGCTGCATCTAGCAAAGCCATTGATGGGATTGGTGGAGAAGGTAAAGGAACATCATGACATGAAATAAATTCTTTGGAGGAGTCATAATATATATTTTCTTGAGATCGTTGAATCTTTCCAATGGAGTTTCCAAGGCTTTTAAGAGTTCTTTCAATGTAATCGCCACATAATTCATTCTCCCAAATCTTTGATGGTTCTTGGTTCTTTTTGAGTTCATTCAAATATTTTTGAATATGATTTTTACAAACCCCATGCACCTAGAGAAAGTAGCAGTCTTCTTTGAATCTGCTTCTCAAAACTTTGAACCATGGAGACTTTGGTTCCTCAATCAGATATGAAAAAAATCCTCAAACATCTTGAAAATAAATGGTTCCCAGTTGAGTCACCAAAAATTTTGATATTCAAAATTGTCAAGATCCAAACAATGACCTCATGAGGATAAAATTCCCCTCTGCATTTTTATAGAAGTGGTACTCCTCTGTCATAATTTGAAAGATGTATCTTGATTCTCTTGGATTGGGAAGAATGCTAGACAACAAACCCCAAAATATTATTGCTTAGTTTTATATGGAATGGTTCTTGATAACCAAATATGATCTTTATGTGCAACAAGTAGCTTCTATGCAATTAAAATATTGAAGGAAGGATTCAATATCGGAAAAAAATTATACTCAGCATCATTTATACAACCCTCTAATCACAAGCATGTAGAGGATACATCCATATCTTCTCATAAGGAAAAGGATGAAGTGGTCTTGATCATTTTAGAGAACTTTAAATGAGTTATGCATTCAAAAACTAAAAATAATTTGATGGGCATACTCTAAAAATGTCACACTCAGAAACCCCGAGATCTAATAAATCATTAAAGTAATACCCCGAATTAGTTCTCTATGGAGTTTCATAAAGATATTCAACAATGCAAAACATCTTAGCAAACCATTTGTCTAAATCTTTAGAAACAAAGATTGTTAAACACAAATAATAAATCTCCATTAATCAAATAAACAATCTTGGATTACATTTGGAAGTCACATATACGGTTTTAAATACTCCATGATATTATAGAGAAAAGTCTTGGAAAAAACACTTCAAGAACTCAACATTACGCTCAGTTCAGAAATACAAGCATAAAGCCTTGACAAAATGGTGTAGAAGAAGAATGAAGATATTTATTTGTTGATCAAAGACATGGTTGCATGTCGATGGATTAACCCTTTATATTATGATCTTCTACTATGATAATGCAACCTTCTTGCCATTTCTTTGATGATGCTTCCTCCTTTTAAAATTGTTCTCAATTCTTTCTTGAAGTAGTTGGGTTTTTTTCTCCTTTCTAGAATTTTCCACACACTTTTCTTCTTGGAATAACCACTTTTATTAATCCTTCATTGAAGTCTCATTAATTACTTTGTGTCATTGGAATTTTTTCCTTGAAGTGGGGCATATTTCATCTTTAATAAAAGTCATTAAATAAACTTTTATATTCAAAAAATTTAACCGGATGTCTTTTTTAAAAGTGGATTGTGTTTTAATTTTCTGAGCAAACTATTTGACCTTTCATCCATGGAAACCATTCTATGTGCAATATTCATCATCTCGTCTTTCCAACGAGTCCTCCTGAGTGAGATTTGGAGTTTTGGATCTCAAGATATAAGCTTGGGAAGTCGAGGTACCAAGAAAATTTATACACAAACCATGAAAACTTATCTGATTGTTATTTTAATTCTTATGAGAGTAGTGGCCAAATTCAACTCTTTAAACCTATTTCATTTTTTTCCTCATCTAATTACCTTTCCAATAAGGTATATTTTGCTGAAAACGGAGGTTGAAAGCTCACAATACAAGCTCAAGAAGTTAGAGACTCAACCATCGTCCATCAATTTCATGGGTCAATCCTAGCCCTCCATTTAAATTCACATTTTCTTTTAAAATTCCCATCCCACATTCATTATGGTATTTTAAAGTTAAGATTTTATACAATAAAAATTATCTTATACGTTATGTGGGACAGAAGGAAACTATGGAGACTTGGAGGCTCAAACCTTAGAAAATTCATGATTTAATAAATATTTTGATATCCCAATCAACATCCACTAAATGCCAATTCAATGCCCGGTCAATAGTGAGTCGGCGTCTACATAATTTCCATGTGTCATAGTGTCATTGGATACCACGGGCTGCCATATTTCATCACGTTATGGGTCTCCACATGTAAGGGTTTCATTGGCTGCCATGTGTTATGATTTGATTGGTTGAATAAAACTTAGGAGAAGTCTTAAGAATAGAAATGAAGAGAATGGGAGGATGAAGAACAGTAGTGGAGGAGAGAGAAGTGGAGATAAAGGAGAGGATCAGATGTGAGTGAGATTGCGGGGACAGGGGACGAGCCTGCGGAGTAGAGAGAACCCTTGGAGGAGAGAGTGGAGAGGAGTGAGGGGGATGGGGAAAATTCAAAATAAAACTAAATCAAGTGAATCAATTGATCAGAAACGTGAGTGGGGAAGTTGAGTAAGGATATAAGTGGGGAAAGAAACTTAAGTATATAGATAAGTATGGGAAGAGGAAGTAAGGGGAGGAGAGAAGGAGGGATAAGGAGAAGAGATAAGAAAAAATTCTAAGTATGGAAAAGTAAGAGGAGGAAGGAGAGTATGGAAGTAAAAAATATTCTAAGTTTGGAAGAGTATAAGAGAGGAGAAGAAGAAGAGTAAAAAAGTGAAAAAATTCTAAGTATGAAGAATAAAATGATAGGAGGAGAAGTGAGAGAAAAACTTCAAAAAAAAATCTAATTATAGAATATAAGAGTGAGGGGGAGTGAAGAGAGGTGACGAAATGTGAAAATTTTCTATGGAAGAGTGGAATGAAGATAGGGAGATGACAGAAGTGAAATATAGAAATAAAACTAAGTATGGAGAATGGGAAAGAGTAAGACAAGGAGAGGAAAATAAGAAAATAGACTATAAAACTAAGTATGGAGAAAGGGAAAGAGTAAGAATAGAAGAGGAAAATAAGAAAATAGACTAAGTCGTATAAGAGAAGAGAGTAAGTAAAGAGGTAAGTAAAGAGATAAAGTTTAAGTATGGAATAAGAGCAAGTATGAAATATGGGAGAATAATAGAATTTCCAAGAACTTAAGTGTGGTTCCAAGACAATGATCGTGGTTCCAATAATTCTTAGTTCCAAAAAAAAATAGTTTTGCTACATATGGAAGAAGCGCTCTTTGGGTGGTTAGACAAAAACCTAGATATCTTGAGCATAAGGACTCAGATTTTTAATCCGCGAAATGCATGATGAAGCTGGGACTGAGGGTTACACCATGAGCTTATGATAATTCAAAATGTTCTTCTTCTAATTTTTCTTTTAATATTCCAAGAGCAGGATATCAAGGTGACCAATTTTTTTATAAACACCACCCAAACTGATCATTGGGGGATACATCTTACATTTGGGTTAAGACCACTTGAGTTAACCATTAGAACTTTACACACACACACATATATATATATATTGTGTGTGTGTGATGATAATGATGGTGATTAACATCCACTGAGATCGAATTGGTCTATCAAACCTTAAGAAGGTGTTGACGAGGTAGAATTCTCCCTACAATAGTAAGAGGTACTCCCCAGTACATGGTCCCAAATATAATATGCATCGTTTGGTTTAGGAGACCCATCCTGAATTAGGCCTGACTGCCATTGTTGGTTTTGGTTTTACTGATTGTTGTTCAACAACACAGGTATTCCAACAGAGGCCAAACACCTTCAGTAACCACTCAAATAACCAGATCAAAGATAACCGCACCAATGTTTTCACGTGGTAAAACCCCTATGGGGAAATAACCACAGCCCCAACCAACTTGGTCACTTGGAGTAGTTTATTCATGCAAAAGAAAAATATTACAGAGAGATTTTACAAGAGAGTTTCTCACAATAGATCATCGGAAAATGACCCTCCATGCTCTTTAAATAGAGATCATGGACCAACTGGGTGTTAATCCATGGATCAATGGTCGTTAAGATCGAGGAGAATATGAACCATCGGATCACTCTATGTCGGGAACATATCTTGACCATCGGATTTCCTAACTACAAATGCATACTAATGCATACTAAAGAAACACACTTTTACCTAACAACACTTTTACCTAACTGGGTCTTTGGCAAGCTTGATGGCACTCTGATTGTCGCACCAAAGGCTGGTCGGATGTTGCTACTGAAATCCAAACTTTGAAAGGATCTGTCGAAGCCACAAGGCTTACTGACTTGCATTTACCATTGCTCGGCACTTTGCTTCTACTGAAGAAAGTGCAATAGCATGTTTTTTCTTACAGGCCCAAGTGACGGGTCCTAAACCAAGGCTGAAAACACAACCTGCAGTAGACTTTCGATCATCAGGGTCGTTGGCCCAATCTGACTCAGTAAAACCAACCAATAAAGGAGTCCCCCCTAAACTGTAATGTATCATGAACTTTAATGTACCATAGACATAGAGAAGTATCATTTTAGCTACTTTCCAATGGCTTTCATGGGGTGTTTGCATATACCAGGAAACAAGACCAACATCAAAGGAAAGATCGGGACGGGTATGATTCAAGTATAAGAGGCTACCAACTAATTGACAGTACAGGGTGGCATAAACTTCAGGAGAAGTACAGGTGACAATAAGCTTGACTCCAGACTGGAAGGGAGAAGGGGTTGGTTTACAATAATCCATGTGAAAGTGACGAAGAAGTTCACAAGCTTACTTAGACTAGGAAAGAAAAATTCCTTCATTGGTTTGCAAAACTTGGAGGCAAAGGAAATAGTGCAAAAAAACTAAGTCTGTCATTTCAAATTTCTTCTTAAGTCTGGTTTTCACATGGTTTAAAATTTTTGAGTCACTACCAGTAAGGATACGGTCATCAACATAAAGGAAAATGATTATGAGATGGATTCCTACTTTCTTGGTATAGACATTAGGGTCAAAATGGTATCTAGAGAATCCAGTGTCAATAAGAAAGTTGTCCATGTTTGCATACGAAGCTCGGGTAGCTTGCTTAAGACCATAAAGAGATTTCTTAAGGTGACAAACAAGGCTAGATTCATTCTGGACATAGCCAGGAGGTTGTTCCATCTAGATTTCTTCTTGCAAATCTCTGTGCAAGAAGGCGGATTTAACATCCATCTGATGGACCTCCCATTTATGTGAGGCAACAAGGGCAAGAACAAGGCGGATGGAATTCATTTTGGCTACAGGAGAAAAGGCTTCATTATAGTCAATTCCTTCAACTTAGGAAAATACTTTGGCATATAATCAAGATTTGTGTCTTTCAACACTTCCATATGATGCATACTTAGTTATGCAGACCCATTTACATCTGACAAGTTTTCTTCCTTTTGGAAGACGTACAAGATCCCAAGTATCGTTGGCCATTAAAGAACGATACTCTTCATTCATTGTTGTATCCCAATCTGGATGACCTGAAGCTTCTGCAAATGTCTCTGGATCATGAGTCTCTGAAACTTGAGCCAAAAGAGAAGAGACNCCACTGAGGTTACAAAAAGTAAAACAGCCATGAGAGGTTGTGTCTGAGTTCTTCTCTCTTAGGACGATTACAAAAATTGGGGTGTTCATATATCCCCTTTGCTTACAAAAAATACTGTGTGGTGAATTTCCTACATATATTCTGCAGAAGGAGCCACTTAAATACACTATACGGCAAAACATAGATCTATTTGATAGCAAGGCCGATTAGTTTCGACGTTTTTCTCCACTTTGGGATGCTGCTCGTTTCTCTAGAAGTCAGAGAGGGGCACATTCAAATCTGGTACCTAATTAATCGAATTGGATTGGACATTCCTCGAATATCCTTGTTAAGCTTCTGTATTGCTTGTAGGGGGGTGCATGTCCTCAAGCTGGTCCATCCTGAGCTAAAGGGTGGTGATCTGCTCCCGATTGGTAGTAATTTGACTTCTCTGTGCCTCACTTTCATCCTGTAGTTTACTGATCTGAAAACAGTGTTGAGAGATATTTTCCATCTCGAAAGCCCTGTTAGCACTCAACGCTACCAATTGCTCTCGAAGGTTGTTGCATCCTCCACATTCAGGTTCCCAATTGTCTTCTAGCCAGGTGTTCGAGTCTTCCTGCACTGTATTCTCCTATTTCATTTCACTGTCACCAAAGGAGAGGCCAGAATTGGCTAGTTCTTTTGGGTTCTGCATAGGGCCCAGTTGTAAAGGCAAGCACGAGGGGGGACAAGTAAGAGACTGTGTAGCAGGGAGAAAAAGGGGGGGCAGGAGCGGATGAAGGCTCCAAGATCTGTGAATGAGCATTTCATAGCACCGAACAACCCAAGGAGCTCTCTGAGGAAATCGGGAATGGATACAAGGTGGCAAGGAGGCTGCAATAAGAACCTGGGGGGTCTGGAGAGGCGAGCGAGCAGAGTGGCATTCCCACAAGGGCCACATGCAGAACACGGATGACTGCAAGTTTGTTGAGGAGGGGGATGACGAACGAACCCACGATTTTGTGGGAAGAGTCATGTACATAGTATTGAGCGTCACCATGGAGGGACAGCTAACATCAGGGGAGCTGAATTGAAGGGGGAGATGAGAGGCCTGGCCATCATGTCCACACAGGCGAATCGGGTACACCAGATTTCCCATGCTAGGAGTATATTTCGCACTGCTTGGAGAAGAGATCATCTTGTATAATCGAGGTAGAGAGTCCTCGTATGACACATGCCAAATGTTGCAACGACAGGTTGTCACGTGGACGACTGAAATTGTCCACCCAGCCATGTCGTGACTATCCTTACGGGCACGCAGTGGACCCCGACTGAGGAGGTTGAGGATGTTTCCTTTTTGTCGCACTTGGGTGGAGATGTCATTGTTCCTATCCATGTGATTGTGAGGGATGTTTAAGCCCCCTGGGGGGAACTCCTTTTGTTGTCCAGAACTTGCTCTTGGAGGTTCATTAATATAGGGTGGTTGGGGTTAAAAATCCATCGATGCTGAGAGTATCAGGATTTGTCCTGATGGATGCATTAGCCATCTTGTCTGCTTCACTATTATTTCCTCTAAGGATGTGAAAGAAGGTAGTCTTGATTTCTTTGGAGACCATCCTGGTTATGTCTAGGATGTGTTTTAAGCTGGGATATTTGGGGTTTTTTCCCTTGACCATCAGTCTTATTATGGTGAGAGAGTCACCTAGGACAACAAGCTTTCTTATTCCCTTGGAATGGGCCAGTTGAACACCCTTGAGAAGAGTGTATGCCTCAGCTTTGTTTTTGGTGTCCGTCCTTAGATTCCAGTGGTGCCTAGAATTTGTTNTTAGAGGCTCCATCGAAGAATAGAGTGTGGGTTTTTTGCTTCTGGATCCAAAGTTCCATGTTGAATGTGTGGTGAATATGCCATCTTGATCTTTTAATTTTTTGAGAAAAATATTTGGACTTTAAGCCATGGAAACCATTCTAGATACAATCTTCATCATCTCATATTTCCAACGATTCCTCTTGAGTGATATTTGGAGTTCTGGATCTCAATATATAAGCTCGAGAAGTTGAGGTACCAAGTAGATTTATTAGCAAACCATTAAAACATAACCAATTGTTATTTTAATTTTTGGGAGAGTTATGGAAAATTTCACCTCTTTAAACCTATTCCATTGTCTTCCTCATTAAATTATCTTTCCAACGAGGTATATTTTTCTGAAAACGGAGGTCGGGAGCTCAAGATACGAGCTCAGGAAGTCAGAGACTTGGTCATCATCCATCAATTTCGTGGGTTAATCCTAACCCTCCATTTAAATTCGCCTTTTCTTTTAAAATGCCCATCACACATTCATTAAATTCGCCTTTTCTTTTAAAATTCCCATCACACATTCATTATGGTATTTG
>SNQJ01S0029391.1:60096-74885 GCA_010110895.2 Picea sitchensis | reverse complement strand
AAAGAAGCATCTAGAGGAAGATCCTTCTAGAAGAGGAAGCTTCTATTAGGTCTTCTTACATCCGCCTTATTCTATTTTATTGAAAGGCCTTATTAATATTGACCTTTATTACATCCAAATATATTGTTCTACCTATGTGTGGGTTACGACCCTATCATGCTCAGTTGGTTGGACGCATATCGTGGAAGGATTCAAGGTGGATTCTTATTCCGGATTCCTCTTTGGACGGAGGTCATTCCTCTATGGATTCATTTGCATATCATAACCCTGGATGAAGTGGATTTTCTTTGAAGGCATGGAGATTCACTGCAACATCAATTGGATAGGAGGACTTCACCTTCATATGCGTCAGTTCCCAAGAAGGATCTATGTGACTTTGGCTTCCATGAGGCAAAAGGAATGAATATGCTACCATATTTGAATGTGACTGTGGAGATTTCAATATAATAAGCGATAAAGGAAGAGCTCTAGCATGAAATTTCACAATTACTGATATGTATTGTCATTTTGAATGTTTTTTGGCTTTTGGATATAGTATAGAATCTAGAAGAAATGTTAGGAATTATAGGCTTGGTAACAAACTATAGGTTATGGATAGAACAATGATGCTATTTTTTTTTCTGTATACCGACCTTTTCTCATGTACTCAGTGACCTCGATCGTGCCCTTTTTATTAATAAAAAATTCCAAGTTTGTGTAAAACAAAATGTAGATATACCAATGTTACTAATGTTAATATATCAATGTTCCCCTAGATGGGGTGAAACATAGCATAGTGGAGGCCACGAAGCCCCCATGCAAACCAAGACATAGATAAGGCCTACCTCCACCCCAAGTCTCATTCTTGGATGGAGGACGGTCATAAACGTACACAGGGGATGGAGGGACAACTCCCCCACGTAGTTTTAATGATTCCCTCACTAAGTAATGTCAGGGGGATGACGACAGGTATGGGAGGAGGCTACTTAGTCTTATCATCCCCTCAGATATTACTCCAGGTTGGCCATGGCATTCTTTAATTGGTTTCTTTTCTCTGTCGAGGCTTCACTCTTCTCAACAATCCAACTCTGTGCCTCTCAGACTTCTCTGGCCTCATTCTCAGATCTCTCTAGCATCCAGGCTCCGTCATGCTACGTGAGAGAGGGAAACCTAGGAGGGGACCCTCCTGGTACTGTTACGTTGAAAGGCATAGGCACCTGCATGAATTGGAGAAGGCTTCCTTGATATCTTAGAAGCATCAAATCAATACGTCAACGATGCCTCCAATGGCCTATGTGGAGGAGTAATTATCGGATGAACCAATTCAAGCTCCACCAGAATTCCTCCTCTACACAGTCTCATATTCCCAGGATAGACCTAGCACCAACACAAAAACAATGGATACAACGAAATCCATGGAGGGTTCCATTTGCATAGTATAGGAGGAAATCCCCCCGAAGGCCAACCCAACTGAGCCCCCATTTCCCACCTGAGACATTGTATGCAGCCAGAGTCCACCCAGACTCTTCACTTCAGAGCACTTGGAGATCATCTTTGAGATGAGAAGCTACATTATGGACCATCTCCACCGACATACCCTTGTTAGCAGTAGACTCGGCATGTTGTTCGATGCCTTCTTAAACACACCTACCAAAAAAAGGTGCCTAACCTGTGCACAACCCTTTGCACTCACACCTAGCGACGACACTCTTCATGGCGACTCCTTGGATGGTAGGTTCCACTGTTTAAACAACCATCCTAATGCTTAATGTTTCTCATCTCTTTGTTCCTCACTTGCATGGAAATGTGGTTTTTTTCTTGTCTTCCTACTTAGGATTTCTATTTCGTTTGTATTTTCAGTTTTTGAATGCATGTCCAAACATAATTGTCAACACTATCAGTTTCCACTTTCTCTAGTTTCCAACTGTATGGAAGAGCAACTAGCGGTTGCTACTTTTAGCCATAAGTATAACCAGTTTCCACTTGTTTTGGTTTCCACTAGTTTGGCGGAACAGGTGGAAAGTCTGTGAAACAATTATTTTATGTACAGTGACAATGAATTAATCACGCAATACAGATTTTTATTTACCAAAAAAAATGTTAATATATCGATGTTTTCCTATAAAATGCAGTAAGAAAACAATTACCATGTTAAATCAATAATTTTAACATGGAAATTTTGACATTAGAATTCTCAATACATCAACGTTTTCTCTGTGAAATTGAAAAAAATAAAATATCACCATAGAAAACTCATCAAGATGTTTCCAATGGTGTATCGTTTGCCTAAAACAAAGTTTGTGCATGAAATTTGTTGTCCCTCAACCAAGTTTTGGAGAAACCTTGGTCACATTTGGCCCACTTTTGGACTTCGACACGTTGGTCGAAGAAGGAGCACCCAGGAGGAGCTGAGATCATGGATCTCACTTATTTTGCGGGTTATGTGGACCCAGTAAGGGGTCCTCTAGGGTTTTTGTAATGGGTTTATGGGATGTCGGCCCATGGTTTCTCCCCATGTTTGGCCCTATTGTAAGGGTTTGTAAAAGTATAAATAAAGAAGAATGTATTGTAGAAGTAGCTAGCTAAGTGCAAGTAGTTTGAGTTGCTTTGTGCAGAGGAATGTATGTGCGTTAAGGCTCTGTGCTCGATACAGATTTGGCTCTGTGACTTGACCTAGTTTTGGAAGGAGGATCTGGTGCTCAATGCATATATCTCTTGTCTGGTGCGAAGCTCGAATCTGTGGCTTAGTGCACAGGAGTGAATGAATGTAAGATTTTGAAAAATAATAAAGAGGCAAAGCGGTTGGTGGACGTAGCCCCACATTGGGGTGAACCACATATATATGGTGTCTCTGGTTTTCTTTTTGTTGTTGTATTTATGTTATGAATCTACTTAGTGCTTTGATTATGATGTATAATAGATAGATCTCTGGTTGCTTAAGTGCTTTACTTGTGTTAAGGGTAAATAAATGCTAGATTTAATCTATAATGCTAAGTGATAAGTACCCAGGGTATATTGTCATTTGTTACTGCGTCAATCTATCTTTATGTTTTGCGGAGTTAATAGGGTTAGTAAACTAATGCATGTCACTTCTTAACCATTAACCAAATATCCTGCGAAGTGTTTTTATCACAGATCTGTGTCCCAGCCTGGTTACAGACACCTATGTCCTGTAACCCCCCTGGTTCTACCTCAGATGAGACTTCTCCTGCTTTGTAGGTGTTTCTGAAAGGGTCGGTAGTCGAGGTTTTGTTGGTGCATTGTTAAGCGTTGAACCCTGGGTCTACCCCTATGCCAACAAATGGTTCTGTTGTCGGGACCTGAAATTGTGATTGTTGGGATCTGAAGTAAAGAAAAAGAGAAGCTTTGTGCGTAGATCTGCTGCTGAAGTGCGCATTACTCTACTTGAATTGTGAAGCTCTATGCTAAGAATGTAAGTTGAACTGAAGAAAAGAGGTAAGATCCTAGAGAAGCAAGCTTTGTGGTTTGGTAAGAGAAAGATAAGTGAATTTTTTTGTTTTGAAAGCATGAATTTAAGCATGTTTAATAGATTATGTCCTAGTCTGAAGGCTAGGGCGTAGTTGAAAGAAAGAGTTGATGTGAGTAAATTTAATGGAAATGAAGAAAGATATGTTATTAATATGCATAGAAAGAGTTTTTGGACTAATAAGTGGATGCATGAACCTAGAAGTGTTTTTTGCAGATTGCAGGTCCAACACTATGATCCTAGAGGATATGCATAGTAGAGAAAAGGTTGGGGAACATTTAAAAGAAAAAAGAGGATTGACATTGTGTTATAATTGCAAAAGACCGTGACATGTGGCTAAGGAATGTCCTGAGGTAGGCCCTATTTGTCTTTGTTGTAATATTGTTGGTCATGAAGTTGAGGATTGTCCAAGGATTATTGCTAAAGTTGAAGGAATGAACATAAGACAAGAAAACTATGAAAAAAATCAAGAGACTAAGGGTATGATAGAAAGTCATAAAGAAAAAGGGTCAAAGGAAGTTCATATTACGTTATTACAATTGAAAGAAACGATGGATGTTCATAAAGAGGTCAATTTACCATAAACCCTGAAAGCAAAACAATGCATAAGTACAAGAATATAACACTTCGACATAGATGTCTTGGATGAAGAAACACAAGTGAATATTATGACAGAAGAAACTTGGGAAATTTTGGGATATCCTACTTTGGTACCTTTGTTGGGAAGGATCGGCTTGGTTAAGGGTAATATGATAACTTTATGTGGAAGAGTAACTACTGTACCTATTATTGTTCATGGAACATCGACTGAAGACGAATTTGAAGTCATTTGGTTTGTTGGGGACAACGTCGCTTTCCCACTATTGTTAGGTAAGACTTGGATTGAGAAGGATTAGATATGAAGGAAAGCAGAGGAAGAAGATATAGAAAAGAAAAAACAAGAATTAAGGGATTTCATAGCTAGGAAAATAGATCGACTAATAGTGGAACGAGAGGATAAGTTGAAGCAACAGAGCAAAGTAACAACGCAGGAGGGACAAACAACAAGAGAATTAGCTATCAAGGTTGAAAGAATGCAAGAAGGCTTGAAGAACTTATCTATTCAAGAAAGCAGTATGCCCACTCATGAAATGTTAAGAAAAGGGATATTGGTTTCAGAATCTTTGAAGGTACCTCAGCAGTGTGAAGCCACTGTGCTAGGGGAAGATATGAATAAAAATGGAAAGAGGATTCCAGAAACAGTTAGAGAGACCTAGATAACAGGAAAAAAGGCAAGGAATCTCAATAAAAAGAAGGCTAAGTTGGAAAAGATACAAGAAGTTACAGAAACCAGATGGAAGACTTCACAGATTGGAACCTCGCACAAGGTAGGTTCGCAGGATTTGAACCTCGCTGGAACAACAGGTCCGCGTAGAATTGGAATTTTCCCTGGAAAAGTTATATGACCATTGGAGGCTCCCCGACCATTAGAATGACGCTCTAGAATGGTTAGAAAAATCATTTATGGGCTTATGGACCGCTTTTGGACGTTGAGACCGCGCCATAATGGACAATTTTACCTTGATGGAAGCATTTCTTGGCCGTTGGAAGATCTGTCATGATACCCCGCTTATTCAACTTGTCAGTCACTGCATTGGGACCACTTTTTTCTACCTGTGATTGATTGAGCTAAGCAGATAATTTTCCAAGTGTCGAGTTGTGCAGTCTGTCATTATCTAAAAGAAGACCCCGCATATTCGTTTGTCTACCTCGCATGTCTGTTAAAAGATAGAATTTTGAGTGAACCTAGTGAATTGGAGAAGTTTGTCGAGGAATTTATTAAGAATCTAATGGTCGGCAAACTGATATCTGAAGGTATCCAAGCGTCGTCGACTAGGGGAATGAAAGCTTCCCCTTCAACCGGACGTCGTTCTGACTGTGTCAACCCCGTAACTGAACAATGAAGTAAGCACCATGATGATCTGGATAACGCAAAGAAGATCCTGTCAATCCTACCTAATTATATCCCACCTTTGGCTGGTGCTGTTAACCGCAACATTATCCCTCGAGACTTTGAGTACACCATTTTTACTTCGTACATTCTGAAAAGAATTCGCATAGTCTGGAGTCAGTTAGGACAGATCCTGTTGTTGAAGAACAACGACTTCAACTTATGAGACCGGAAGAACTATGCAATGTTGGCTTCTCACCATTATCTCACGAAGACAACCAGAAATAAACTTATCCTCGTCTCACAGCCATGGATTAAGGGGTTGGCATAGTCCACCGTATTGAATGTGATGAAGATCCCTCATTTTGGCCACCACCAGGAGGTTAACGATTGCGTTAAACTCCTTCTGTCATGCTATCATGGCGGGTACTTATGGCTTGACAGGAGGATTACTGTGGATTCAATGTTGATCCACCATATCATAGGTTTGAGTGTGAAGGGTCCCGACCCTCAATAGTTTTATCCAGGGAAGGCCTCAAACCGATATTTGGCACAACACATCAAAGAATCTTACGAAGAAGTATAAAAGGGAAAGAGAGGTTACAAGGTATCCTCTATACAGGATGGCGCAGTGTGGCTCACTTTCCAACTCCTAGCTGGCAAGCTAGTAAGGAAGAACCACCCCACACAGGTCATCGGTTTTGTGGTGGACCTCACAGGAAAGTGTGTGGAGGGCATGCAGATGAACTAGGTGAACTATCTCGTAAACAAGCTAGAGAAAGATTGACGTGAAGCCCAGGACTTGGGATATGAATTCCAACAGTTGGATGATCATTTTGATCACACTTCTCTCTTGGAAAATGCTTGAAGGAGCCACCTTCCCAGAGATCGAATCTACAGAGCCGTTTTCTGCTCGGTTTTCAACCCTGTGGTATATCAACGACATGACGAAGCAGTGGCAGTCCAATGTCGTGTTTCATGGATATTACCAAGAGTTAAAGGTCGCCATCGAATCATTCCCACGTATGACACCGTGCACCCTACAACAATACCTACCCATAGCAAAGTTTCATGTTGATCCTCATTTCATCTACATCACCGTGCGTAGATACGAGCACCAAGAAGAATTACAATCATACTACAAGCTGACAGATGAAGACATGGAGCAGATTACAAAGGAATGGCCGGAGGAATTTCTTGTACCTGTCGTTGATGCATAATTATCCGACATTGACACCATAGGAAGCCCCATAGTTACCCGAGTTGAGCATGTCAGATAGTCTAGTGGGACAACGAAGAAGAAAAAGCAAGAGGAAGTCCAGGATATAGAGAGTGATGAAGAGGACAATGCTTCTAAAGATAATGGGTCTGATTTGCTAGGAGGAGGAGAAGACGAAGCTGAAGGACAGGGAGGAGGAGATGAAGAGAAAGGAGGAGGCAAAGCTACATTGCATGGATATCCCCCCGTTGGGATAGTCACACTGCAGAAGAGGAAGGTTTCTCCAAAGAAACCCTCAACAAGGAAGAAAACGAACACCAATAAGCCATGGTTGGAAGCCACCCTCATCGATGATGACATCATCTTAGTTCGCAGATCTATGGAGGATGCCTCCGAGGACATATTATAGAGATATGGAGAGAAGCAAGAGGAGTTATACGTAAGAATTGAGAGAGAATTGAAGGAAGTGCAACAAGATGTTTTCTTAGTCCACGTAGTACCTACTGCGTCGCCTGCACCTTCCTCCTCACATACTGCAGAATTGGGGGATGAACCAGCCCAGTTGAGAAGGCTGGCGGATGCAATAGAAGCTCAGTTCCAGAGAGCTCGGGAAGAGAAGGAGAAGGCTAAAAAATCCTTGAAAAATGAGAAGGATGAAGTCTTAGTGCAATTACGAGTAGTGCAGGACAGTGTAGATGCCCATGAAAACGACAAAGCAGAGGTTCAGGCAAAGTTTTAGGAGGAAAAATCACAGCTACAGAGGGAAAAGGAGCAGTTGCTCGCAAAACGGGCCATGGTCAAAGAAGCGGTAAGTAAATAATGTCACTCTTTACTAGGCTTGCCACATGAAGAACAGGAGTCGGTCGAACCTCAAGTAGTGAAGCTCGTTGATACCCTCCAGTAGCTTCAGGCCAGGATAACAAAATTGGAGGCCCAAACAGTACCGAGAACCCCACAAGAGGTGCGTGACCAAAGGGAGGAGACTGCTAAGAACATAGTAGTGAGAATAAGGGCCCTCGCCTCAGAATGTAAACAATTAAGTGACAGGAGTGCCTAGACATATGAACGCCTCACAAAGGATCTAGAGCTAAGGAAGCTGGAAGTGCAGTTACAAGAGGTGCATCAGTAGGAATTTTTAGTGAAGACATATATGAAGCTTCTCACCACAGTGGAAATAATGAAGAGATCCCAGGAGCATTGCATAGTACAACAACGGATCACTGCCCTCCAGGGTAAGTTAATGGAAGTCATGCAGAAGCTACAACCTGTGCAAGACGAAGCTTGCAAGGTGTTTGAAGAAATTGATGGACATGGATCACAACTAGACCAAGTGGTCGCAAAAATAGAACAATGCCTGGAAGGGCCTGTTACAGAGTAGACGATCTAGGAGCTCATTAAGCAAGAGGCTCAGGCGAAGCATCAAGTTGAGGCAACCTGAGTTAAGTTCGAGGCTTTCGAAGCAACGTTGTCCGGACCAGAGTGACTCAGGATGAGTCATAGGTGAGTGTTGGGGGCATGTTGGCCCTCGATCAAGTTTTGGGGAAACCTTGGTCAGATTTGGCCCACTTTTAGACTTCGACACGTTGGTAGAAGAAGGAGCGCCCAGGCGGAGTTGAGATCGCGGATCTCACTTATTTTAAGGGCTATGTGGACCCAGTAAATGGTCCTCTAGGGTTTTTGTAATGGTTTTATGGGATGTCATCCCATGGGTTCTCCCCATGTTTGACCCTATTGTAAGGGTTTGTAAAAGTATAAATAAAGAAGAATGTATTGTAGAAGTAGCTAGCTAAGTTCAAGTAGTTTGAGTTGCTTTGTGTAGAGGAATGTATAAGGCTCTGTGCTCGATAGAGAGTTGGTTATGTGCCTTGACATAGTTTTGGAAGGAGGATCTGGTGCTCAGTGCGCATATCTCCTGTCTTGTGCAAAGCTCAACTCTGTGGCTTAGTGCACAGGATTGAATGAATGTAAGATTTTGACAAATAATAAAGAGGCGAAGCGGTTGGTGGACGTAGCCTCACACTGGGGTGAACCACGTATATTTGGTGTCTTTGGTTTTCTTTGTGCTATGTTATTTATGTTATGAATCTACTTAGTGTTTTAATTATGATGTATAATAGATAGATCTTTGGTTTCTTAAGTTCTTTACTTGTGTTAAGGGTAAATACATGCTAGATTTAATCTATAATGCTAAGTGCTAAGTACTCAGGGTATATTCTCATTTGTTACTACGTCGATCTATCTTTATGTTCTATGGAGTTAATAGGGTTAGTAAACTAATGCATGTCACTTCTTAAGCGTTAACTGAATATACTGTGAAGTTTTTTTATCACAGATCTGTGTCCCAGCCTGGTTACAGACAACTGCATCTTGTAACCCCCCTTGCTTCTACCTCAGGTGAGACTTCGCCTTCTTCGCAGGTGTTGCCGAAAGGGTTGGTAGTTGGGGTTTTGTTGGTGCGTTGTTAAGCGTTGAACCCTGGGTCTACCCCTGTGCCAACAACATTTATGACCCCAAGAAGTTCCATATTTGGAGGATGATAAATGTGACTGCCTTAACAATAATACAAGACAAGTTAATGTTGAAGAAAATGTGTACAAGGTATATTTACATTATTTACAATACTTCTAATATATAAAATCAAATCATCGTTGGGATTTAACAAATTGATATACTTCAATGATTAACATATGTTAAGTAATAGATTGAAACTTATATTAAATTACAAATCCATGCTTTTGTTGAGGAATTTTGCAAACACTTTGCATGCAAACTACATTGCCTTGGCTCAAAAATTTCTGCAAACGTTTTGCATGCAAACTACATTTCCTTGGCTCATGCATTTCTACAAACATTTGAGTGAAACCATCATGTCTTTGGTACACAAACTTTTACAAATACTTTGCATGAAAATTGCATAGGCCAAATATTCAAGACATTTGGCTTACCAATGGTAAAATATACCAAAATGATAAAAATGTAAGTATCTATTCAATGAGCTTACTAATCTACCAAAATGATAAAAAAGTAAGTACAAATTCAATGCACCCTATGGTTTCCATAATCTTGCTTGAAAACCCTTTGAAAAACTATAATATATGGAAAAACATGAAATAAAAACCCAAACCCAACATATGAAGAGAATAAACCCAATATCAACAAATGATAAAAGACCAAGACAGTTTTCATGAGCTTACTAATGGTAAAATCTACCAAAATGATAAGAAAGTAAGTACCTATTCAATGTACCTCTATGGTTTCCATAATCTTTCTTGAAACCCCTTTGGAAAATTGTAATACATGGAAAACATTTAATAAAAACCAAAAAAAACACATGAAGAGAAACTCGAATAAAAAAACTAAAAAATTTAACATTTATTTAAAATTTAAAATTCCTATATATGCATGTAAAAAAAAGTTACATGATAGGGTTTTTTTTTTTTACTAAGATTGAATAAATTTACATGTATATATGTGTGTGCACGGGGGGGTGGGGGTTGTGCCGAAGCAAATCAAAAAAAAAAAAAAAATTGTACAAAATTTGGCTCAAGGCCTGATAAGTCTACTTCTACCATCATACTTAAATACATATCAAAATTCAAGATGTATATCCCAACAATATGGTTGTTAAATACTTTGAAAATTTGGCCTAACAAAAAAAAAACATTTATAAAACATCTAGTGGTGGGAAGATTCCTTATTTGTTGCTTCTTGTACATATTCAAGTTCTAGCACAATTTTTTCGACTTCTATAGGCTTCATTTCTCACTCTCCTTGTACTTCTTGTTGACATTCTTGTTCCAGAATTTCAATACCCCAAAGGAAAAATGCCACAATTTGATCCAAATTCCATACCTTGCTCAAAAATTGTCTTAGCTCTACTATGTTACCTTCGATTGACTCTTCATGTTTGTGGAATATGTGTATTAAATCTCTCCAAGATGGCTCCATACTGACACAAGTTAGCTTCATGATGTTATTGATTTGTTGTTCAGGGTATTTCATTGTGCAAACAGAACCCCCAATTCCAGAGTACCCAATATTGATGAAAGGCTTGATATCAAACTATTGTTCCTAGTTATTTATGAAAACAAGAGGAAGACAAGCAAAATGTCACCACCAATCAGCAAAATTTCGCATCCCAACAAAATCTAGGCCACCAAAAGTAACAATACCCACATAAATAGGGCATTTGATATCTCTAAACAACATGTCATTTAATCGTTGATCCCAGATACAAATGTAGGTAAGGGATGAATGCCAATGGCATCCTCACCCACAAATAGAGAGATTGATTCAAGACTTGGGGAATATTTCCAGAGTTAGAAAAATGACTAAACTTAGAAGGTTATAACCTATTCCCAAACTGAAGGTCAAGACATGAGGGAAATGGAGAATGCCAAACCTTTGTCTGGGCTCAGTGAAACCCTTCCTCTTGAGAATCCAATTCCCATAAATAACTTCGATAGAGATGTAGGAAGACTCATCAACATTCAGTAGTCCATGATTGACAAAGAAGACAAAAATGGTTGTGATAAAGGGAAATATATTATTATTGATCCTATCCCCATCAATAGGAAACCCATAGATTGAAATTAAAACTCCTGGCCATAACCCTTTGTCGATATCATCTCTAGAAATTAAGACAATAACAAGGGATCACAAACCACGAACAAAAATTCATTTTATAAATGTAGGGGAAAAAACAACATCACCGGACCATATCCCATCATCTAAATTCACAAAAGTTTTGAAATTTTTAGAATTGGGAATCAATATACAAGAATATTGCAAATTTGGGATAGAAAACAAAGGATGAAGAAACTCGGACGCTAGGCTAAACCTAGACTAAAATCCGAACAACCCTTGCATTGAGAAACCACCACTCAAATTTGTTTCCTGCCCATTGCAATGACCTTCCTTAGTATGTATTTCAACCACCTAGCACCAACTAGATTCACCACAAAAGAGAGAAGGATAAGCCATGTCTAAATAATTCAAATTGAACCTGATGCATTCATTGTAATGAATGAATCCCTTGGTGCCAAACCCCAAGACTTGTGCAAGTTGTGACCGAGTTAATGTTGGGTGTTGTCAACAAAACTAGAAATTGATTGCTCCTAACATAAGAATTATGGGATATGAAGCCTCTGATGCTCCCCAATCATAATATAGCAACCTTTGTCAATCCATGGACCCACATTGGCTCAATGATCATCATCACTATTTAGATCACACTTGATGTGAAATAGAGAGTGCTCTTCAAATCCTTGTAGAAGATAGAGAAAGTGATATAGAGTATCAGATATAACATTTCCACCAATAATATAATTCTTGATGATAGCCCTGATAATCATCATAGAGTCACCAAGGATTATCAACCTGGATATTCCTAGTGATTTTTCCATCTTGATGCCTTCAAAGAGACCATAATCCTCAACCTCATTGTTTGTAATGATCCCTAGACTCCATGTGAATCGAGAAATTATAGTTCCACTGGGTTTGAGAATAATCCTCCCCGCGCCTACCACCCTTTCATGATGGGGGTTTTAACCCTTTATTTTTTGCAAAATTTGTTGACTAGGGTTTTCCCTACAATTATTTTTTTGGGGTTTTATTGCAAACGTGTTTTAGGGGTTTTAATTTTTTCTGGGCTAGGATGGGAGGCCATGGGGAAGAAAATTATTCCTAGCCATAGCATAATATTTTCCCAAGAAGAATGGGGAAACCCTTTATGAAAATGGAGATCATCATATAAATAAACCCACCTATTTAAACAAAAATCCTACCTTCCCCAATACAATAAATCTTAAATATAAGAGTTATGCCCATGAAACTTGAAAATAATAAAGAAAATAAAGGGAAAATATGGTTACCAATAGAACCATGATCTAGAGAAAAGGCAATCCTTTAGTTCCAATTAAAAAAATTCAAATGTATGACATAAACCTATTTAAACAATGAAAACTAAATTTAATAAAAAATATATATAAAAAAATAAGTAAATCATTGGAGGAGATTACCTCCATGGATTGAGAACTTATCCTCCACAAGCAAGCCTACCTATGTTTGTGAGAAAATAAAACCCTAGCCTTCTTTGATGGAAAAACCTATGTCAGATAGGAGAGAAAAAAAGGTTAATAGAGAATGAAATAATGATAAGGTTTAGGGAAGGAGAGGGCTTTTGTTGAGAAATAAAGTAGTTTTTATTTGTGGAATTGGAAAAGGAAAAATGTTAACAAGTGTTAAAGTGGATTTAAAGTTGCCATTTGGTAAACATAAACCCAAGGCAATAAGTTTCTCGTACAAACTCCATTTTAAGCACACAATATACAGTTAGTTGGAAAGATCTTGACAAGATCTTTGTGATAATGTATTTATTTTTTAAATTTTCAAGTAATTTTTTTTTGACATTTTAACAACATATATCAATTTTTAATGTAGATATATCAACATTAAACAAGTTAAGAAACAAATGTTGAAACGCTTAATAGTTTCAAAAAAGAAATTTCCAGCACAATAATATAATGTTTGACTAACATTGATAAACTATCCATCTTATGCAGTAGACTATTAAGTTAAAAAGATATTGAATGCAATTCCTCCACCAAATTTAACATTGATAAAGTAATGTTTGTAAAAAAATTAGAGAAAAAAATAGAAATACACTTAAGTCAATACCGAAAATGAAAAAAATATTATGTATTGAAACTAATGTCGAAATAAATGTCCTTTTAAAACCCTAATTGTAGTATTGAAGGGTTTTGACCTCTTACAAATATAATTAAATTGAGATACTTAAAGCTTAGAATATATAAGTGAATATATATGTGAATATATATATATATAGAAAATGTTGATAATTTTTTATATGGGTTTTATATGTAAATTTGGTTTTAGTTAGGTTATAATTTTAAATTATATATTATTATTGTTGGAAAATTTTCTATTTTCGACACACTAGTTCAGTGGAAGTTAACTGACTAGTTCTATTTTAGACTTTCTATTTTTATCATCACTATTATGCATGCATGCATTCTTAAGGAAAACTAACTGCTTGATTGTTTTTCTTAATTATGGAATGTTTTGCCCTATATATGAGTGTATTCCACTCATTCATTGTATCATATTGATCATGATCTATGTATCAATCATCAGCTCATTGGAGTGGTGTGAATATATTTTCTCATTCTTCCATATTGAATCTCTCTTTTTTTCTTGATAAGACTTTGTTTGTACTTGCTTTATCTAGATCTCATGTGCAGGTTTCCATGAAACACTGACATGGTATTAGGGCTATGCTGCTTGGAGCAAGCCAGACAAGCCAAATAATAAGAAAAATTGGGGTTTCGGCAAGATAAATCTGTGGTCGTACCTTTTAGCAGTTATTCCTCCCAAAATATTACGTTTTTGAGGAAACGACTGTTAGAGAGAGTAAATCGACCCATTTTGGAAGTGGGTTTTCAACCGTTTGGCGAGATTCTTCACCGTTTGCTCAGAAAGTAAGCCACAAGATAACCTCCTGAAACTGATACGAATCTGTGGCCGTATCTTTCAACAGTGATTGCTCCCAAAATATTATGTTTTTGAGGAAACGACCCACATAAATAGTAAATCGACCCATTTTGGAAGTGGGTTTTCAACCGTTTGGCGAGATTCCTCACCATTTGCTCAGAAAGTAAGCCGCAATATCATCTCTTAAAACTGATACGAATTCTTAATTTCTTAATTTTTCACTTGCAGATTGAGAGTAAAGTTTTAGGGGTTCTTAGAAACAGTGGAAAAGATGGAAAGGACAACTATTATACAGTCAAACTTGGTGGTAATCCTCACACCATAAAATTATTTTGATTGGAAACCCAAGGTAGAATTCTAACTCAGAAGGAAAGGACTGTATAATTTGACGATGGCGACAGAAACATAACCTACATCAACGATTGAGAAGATGAGATGGGTGAATCATAAGGATGAGGCCACAAAACTACTTCTTGAGTTAATCTCCATCGATCTATGGTTTCATGTTGCTGCATGCAAGACTCCAAATGAGATATGGACCACCTTGGAAGGACTCTTTGGAAAGCAGGATGAGATGCGAGGTCATATGCTTGAGGTAGAGTTGAATACCTTAGACCCTAAAAGTTTTGATAATATACAAGATTTTTTTACTAAATTTAAAT
>SNQJ01S0029391.1:22215-53026 GCA_010110895.2 Picea sitchensis | reverse complement strand
AAAGATGTTATAGAATATGTGTGCAAATATAATTAATGAAGCTACAAAATAGATTTTATGGCTTACCATTAGGTTTAAGGTGTCAAAGGTGTGGAAAGATGTTATAGAATATGTATGCAAATATAATTAATGAAGCTACAAAATAGATTTTTTGGCTTACCATCAAATGAAATGGATATAGTGTTATGTATCAAATTATAGTTGACTCAATTGTATTTGACTCAATTGGGTATATACTTCATGAATATTCTTCATAAAATTTAGGTGCCAAGGAGAAATATATAAAATAGACATATTGAAATTATTAATGAACATAATACATTCACATTCATTGAAAAATACTAGTAGAAACACACCAACATGCATAGATCAACTTATACACTGATAACTGTGTCATTTACAAAGATCTCTGGCATTGAGTATCCACATAGGAATAATGTAGCACTTAGTGTACTCATTATAAAAACACTGTTGTACTCACCAAGGAAGAATAAAAAAATGCAAAATCATACTTATACTTTAGATATACTAAATGTAGAAAAAGATATAATTTCAAAAGTAAATAATGTTCCATTAAGATGACATTTACCAAATAAAATTATTCTTTAAAAAAAAAAAAAGATGTTCATCTATATACCACTTATTTTCTAATTATGTTTTTGGAAAAAAAAAAACTTTTTTAAAAACAAATAGATTTATCTATATGCCACTTATTTTCTAATTATGTTTTCGGAAAAAAAAAAAATTTTCTAAAAACAAATAGATTTAACTTACATAAAATTGTGTACAAAATGCAAAATCAAACTTAAACCTTGATATACTAAATATAAAGAAAGACATAATTGCAAAAGCTAATAATGTTCCATTAAAAAATGGCATTTATCAAATAAAAATNAAAAACAAATAGATTTAACTTACATAAAATTGTGTACAAAATGCAAAATCAAACTTAAACCTTGATATACTAAATATAAAGAAAGACATAATTGCAAAAGCTAATAATGTTCCATTAAAAAATGGCATTTATCAAATAAAAATATCATTTCGAAAAACATGGGACATGGCATTTGCTTAAGGGAAATAAATTTAAATTACATAAAGTTCATTACATATAACATTAACACATTTATAATGATAAGTTATTTTTATCTCAAAATAATAAGAATGGTTGTTAATACGTTTCGTTCTATATTTATAGGCTACATACTCTTGTAAATTATTATCATATTCAACATATATTAAATATTTATTATTTAATATTAAAAAAAAAATCTATTGTTTTGATTTTTTCATATTTATTATTATGAGAATTGGGGTAGGTAATTTTTGTTGAAATTATAATTTTGGATGGATGAAATTGTTTTTCTTAATGCAATTGGATTGTGCAATGTTAAAATCTAATACATTTGTGATTCTTTCAATCTATATTGTTTTTTGCTTGACTTTAAACCAAAATGGTTGACCCTACTTTTATATATTTATTTGTTTTCTATCTCTTTAATTATTAAGTTTTGATAATTTTTATTGTGAAATTCAATTATTTTTATGGGAAAAATAGTAATTTAGATTTTGGTTTAGATAAAATGAATCCATTTTGAATTCACACATTTAAAAAAAAATCGAAACATGAAATATTATATTATATTAAAAGGACGTAGCCAAGCTAACAACATTATACAAAATGATTGTTACATAGTTTCACTAGGAAAAATGAGCAACTCTCTTATGCTACATAAAAAAGTTTACAATAGGCTATATGTTGGCGCATGCCAATTTTGGGGAGAATCAAGGAAGTTTTGAAGGAATCAAAGAAGTGTCAAAAAATAGGGGAGTGCGCCTGAAACAGAGGAAAAGCAGCGCCGAAAAAAGAGGAAAAACAACGTCGAGAAAAGCAGTTACTTTGTGGACAAACTGTTGCGGAGTAGTTAGAAAGTGGGCAACCGTCGACTTGGAGCAACGGTTGGATCGAGGACTAGTTGAGATTAAGTCAAGGAGAAAGTAGACAAACCTAATCTGCTTAGGGTTAGGGTTTTTGTAAGGGCTTTGTCCCTGTTTTTTATAAGTAGAAGGTATTAGGATGATGAGAGGGTTGTTGTCCTTTTTTGTGGTATGTAGAGTTGTTGTTAATGTTTCTCCTTTTTAGTTAGTGAGTTAGCCATTTCAAACAGTCCGATAGTAGAGCGGTGATAAGTTCTCGGAGTTGTGAGAGCTACTTTGGTCTATGGAGATCAAATGTAATGAAGGAGGAAATGTATAGTGTGCAGCACTAGCTTTTGCAAGAATATGAATAAAGATCTAACACGACAAATCTGTGTGGACGTAGCCCTAGGGGGGGTGAACCACAATATATCTATGTTTTGTGTTTTGTGTGAATGTATGTTGTGTTTCTGATTCCATTTAATTTAGTAAGGTTATGATGAACATGTTAAATGATAAAGGAAAGAACATTGTGCACTAAGAATAAACTAATGGAATCTACAAGAATAGCTCTAATTAAATGAAGGTTATAGCTAGCATTTAGATCTGAAGCTTATGGTATAGTAGATGAATATTTATCATTGAATACATGCAGTTATAATGGTTAATGAAGTCTGTAGGTCATACAATGTGTCATTGTGTCACATGCGGTTATAATGCTTAGCAGTTGAGTGGATCTAATGCCTTTGAGAGAGAAACACATCCCATCCCAAGGTTGCAGACATCTAAGTCCTGTAGCCACCCATAGAAGCCATCTCAGGTGAGACTGTGCAGTGCACTATGTGAGATGTGTTGCCTTCTGGTATCCAGAAGGGTCGATGGTTGAAAGGGTTGTTGGTAATCCTGTAGTTAGAACCTGTGTCAACCCATAAGTAAAACCAACAATGGTTATGTTGTCAGTTGGAACTCAGAATATTAGATTGGGAGGGATATATTATGCAATATAACATGATGGTTTAAGAAAGGGGATGTTTTTAGGTTGTAATCCCATGAAAGTGGAGATTGAAAGATGGTTGACAATCTAGGAACTAGAGTTTTCCCATAAAGATAATAGAAGCTCTAGATTTAAGCCAAGACATTATTTGGAAAGATACATATTCAGGGAAATACATGAGAGTTTCTTTACTGAGTTTCCCAAGCTATTGCAGGAGTGGATAAAACTTTTGAAAGATACCCATTCGATAAATAGAGTTAGATCAATGGAGTGGACAGAAGAAAGTATCGCACGGTTGAAAAGAGTGAATAATAAATTCACGCGTGCAATATATTTCTAGCTAGACATCATTGTAGTGGGGTATATCACTGAGTTTGCAGTAGATAAATCAAGGTCTTATAGTTATAGCAGAAGAAGAGTTTCTTAAGGGTCCAAGGGGAAGGTACATCAGGTCGTTGTACACTTCAATCAAAATATTATTGCATGATAAAGGGGTATTAACCATGGAATCAGACAACTAAACTACCCTACGCGCATAGGGGAGTTAGGGGAAACACTGAGGAAGGTATGAGATGGAGGCGGAAATGGATAGAGAAGAGCGCAGTAAAGAGAAAGATCCCATTATGAAGAAAAGAGTAGTAGACGAGAGGGAAGGCTTGGAGAGTGATGAAGAAGAGGTAGAGGATCTTCGTGTTGTGGAGCACATTGAAGAAATATTGCACACCACATATGAAATAAATATTAGAGGAGCATGATCTAATGAGGAAGAAGATACCCTTATCCAGATCCAAATCAGTGTAGAACCTACAACCCCATGTATGATTAACACATCAACAAATAAAGATTTGTTTAGAGAACAAGTGACTGACGGTCAGAAGAATCTAGGAAATTAGAATAGAAGTGAGGGTAGAAGTGGAAGTACCAACAACAGTATAGGTAGTGGTACAATTGGAAGTACTAGTAGCAACACTAGTGGGAGTTCAAGTCCGAACAACAGTACACAGATAGTAGTACCACGTGGAGAAGGTACAACAGATTCAACAATGGTAGGCGTAGATCCAATGATAAGATTAGCAGAGTTTCATGGGGATGGATCATAAGACCTAGAGAATCACCTATTCATGTGTGAGAAGATATGGGAAGTGAAAAGATTCATTGATGAGGCATCAAAAGTAGCGTAGCTAGCAATTACATTTAGAAATCGTGCGCTAGATTGGTATATGAGTCTCACAATAAACAATCCACAGGGTGCGCTGAGAGTAGTAGCAGAGATCAAGAAGACATTGATCATGGAGTTTCAGAGGTCAAAATCAGAGGATCAGTTTATGAATGAGATGATTGAGGTTGGAAAAAAACCAGGATAATCCGCATGGGACATTGGTCAGAAGTTCAAGACATTGAAAGGTAAATTGAAGTATCCCATTTCTGACATGAAACATAGATAGTTGTTTATAAACTCTCTCTTACCACACTATAAATATCCATGAGATAACAAAAATTTCAAACCCAGGTAGAGGCACTGCAAGCAATGATGCAGTTAGAGGAGAATCAATATAAGAATATAGATCCAACTATAGAGGAGATGAAAGAATATCTGAAGAACTTGACAGTGCAATTGAACTAGAAAAAAAGTAGGGAGAAAAGATAAGAAGTGTGGTGTACCTTGTGCAGATCAAAGGGACATCACAAGAATGAGTGTCTGACATTTGCATAGTACCTAGGAGTAGGGATTCCAAATCCATTGCCTACAGGAGGGCCTTGGTGTGAAATATGCAAGACACATGGGCATGATCCTTATCACTTCCCTATGATGCAGAAGTACAAGACAAAACCAAAGAGTACTTTTTGTAACTTTTGTAAGTCAGTAGGACATGAAGACAAAAATTGTAGAACTCTGGAGTTAATGAAGGAAAGAACCTCATATGCATACATGATGCAGGTTGAGTTGATGACAGGACAGACTGCACCACATTTTGGAAATGCGCAACAATTTCAAGCAGTGCCACAGTTTCAGCAAACCCTGCAGTATAATAAAGCACCACAATATCATCAACAGAACATGGATCCACATGGGAACTAAGGAGGAATCAGAGGTAGAGGAAGAGGACAAATGGGCAGAGGTAGAGGGGCTATTATCTTCCATAATTGTCAACAACAAGGACACTATGCCAGAGATTTTCCTCAACCAAGAGCAACATGTATGTACTATTGCGCAACAAATCACGTGACAAAAGAGTGCCCAAAGTTGATGACGAAGATCCAGGAGAAGGAGAATATAAATAACTAGAATGTTCAGTGGATTTTTGCAGAAATAAGAGATCCTAGGAGGAACATAAATATAGTGACTAGAGGAGGAGTGAAGACAGGAGTAGATGTGTGGGATTAGAAGAAGGAATATGAGTGCTAGATTCAGAATAACACTCAGCCACAACAACAGTTTGATGCAAAGAAGGAGAAGGAAATGTTCAAGGAAGCAAAGAAGGAGGTCTTGAAAGAGAATCAAACTTCCACATAAACCACTGTGACGAGGTATGATACTCATATTTTTTATATGCCTTAGTCTTTGGATCATACATACAAGGGAGAGAAAATAGAGAAAGTAGGCAACTTAAATAATTTCCTGGAATCTTGCTTTAAATTACTTAAGGATAAGAATGCCATGGATTTGTTTAAAAATATGCTTGAGAAATATAACATAGAAGAAGGGATAGGAATAGAACCAAAAAACATCAATCAAGTCTGTAGAAAGAAAAGAACTAGCAGAGAGTTCAGATTGAATGCAAATATAGGAGACTTTAATATGGGAAATGTTATCCTAGACTTAGGATTAGATGTCATCATCTTGCCAAAGAAGACTTGGGAAGAAATGGGAGAACCTACACTAGGGTATTCCAATATCCAATTGAAGCTAGAAAATCAACAGAGGGTGATTCCCATAGGTAGATTGAAGAATACAACAGTGGATCTAGATGGTTTGTGCACCACAACAGACTTTGAAGTAATGGATATGGTGGATGAGTCTATACCATTTCCAACACTATTGGGAATTGATTGGGCCTTTTATAATCATGCCATAATTAATTTAAAGATTGGAAGATGATATTTGAAGCTGGGAAATTTAGGGTAGTATCACGTTTAGATCCCTTAGATTGTGACAGATATGTAGAACATGTGTCTGACATTGTTCTAGAGGATGATGTGAACCAACTGTATAGGACAACTACACGAGAAGAATATTGTGTGAATCCAACTACAGATGGAGTACTCAGTTGGAGGAGTATAAATTCCGACATGTCATATTCAGATACTGGAGTAGAAAACTGGTAGCAAAGATTGCATGAAGTCTCTACTAGGAGGTGCGCCAGAGTTACATGCACAGTAATATGGGTTGGGACAAAAGTAAGACAGTTTCCCACATTTGCTGAAGAGGAAAATTTAAAAAACTTCCTGACATAGTTTGAATCATAGGTTTTGGATAGTCAGAGATTATTAGTGTTGGATATAGCATTGAGGGACACACCTGCATGATAGTGGGGTGTGCATAAGGAGGTAATTCAGGACTGGTATCAGTGTAAGTGACTAATGTGCATAAGATTTGGTAGGAGTCAATGGGATAGACCCTTATAGAAATATGATGGAAGAGGGAACCGAAGACATCATATAAATTATTGTGTCACTAACTAGAGATTGGTACCACCAGGGGAATGGACGCATTACTTTATTCATACATTAGAAGGAATACCAAGTACTTGGTACAAAGACCAGGAATTGCGCAGAGAAACTGTGAGTTGGGGCGCAGTACAACATAACTTTATTAGGACCTTTTCATTTGAAAGTGAGAATCCATGGGTGGATCTGGCATTACAGAGGATCAAAAGGAATACATTTGAAGAATATGGGGTAGATATAGTGACAGTAGACAAAGATTATAGAAAAGAAACACTTGAATAGTTAGTTTACTATTATCAGGTCACAGAGGATGAAGAAGTAGAAGAAAACCCACGTGACATACAAATATTATAAGGGGAAGGAGAAAGAGGGTTAGAAGGACCTCAGCTACAATTATAAGAGTTCATTGCACCTATGAAGATTAAAAAGGTCAATATTGGGACTAAAGAGAATCCCAAGATAGCCAGCATTGGAGATTACTGGGAGAGTGAGACAATGGGAAAGATAACTAAATTACTGCACGAGTATAATGATTTATTCCCATCCACATTTTCAGATATGAAAGGGGTAGTAGGAGAACTTGGAGAAATGAAGATACCCCTCATACCATATGAAAGTCTAGTTAGACTGAGACCATACAAATTAAACCCCATCTATAAGTAGAAAGTGAAGGTAGAAATTGATAGAATGCTAGAATAAGGAATCATAGAACCCGTGGAAGAATCAAAATGGATTAGTCCAATGGTGGTCTAGGAAAATAAGACTAGAGGGATTAGGATATGTGTGGATATGAGGAAATTAAATGATGCATGCCTGCATGATCATTTTCCTACTCCATTTACAAATGAGGTTTTAGAGAATGTGGGAGGACAGGAAGTATACTCCTTCACAGATGGATTTTTAGGTTACCATCAGATTATAATTGCTCCAGAGGACATGTACAAAACTAAATTTGCAACAGAGTGGGGGTCATATCAGTACATAGTGATGCCATTTGGTTTAAAGAATGAACCAACAATATTTTTCAAACTATTAGTAGTTGCATTCAATGATTTTATACATAATTTTTTAGAAATTTATTTGGATGATTGGACAATATTCAATTTATTGAAGGACCATGTAGCAATTCCGAGGATAATTTTAGAAATATGTAGGCAATGTCAGATTTCCTTGAACATTAATAAATTTATATTTAGTACACTGTTTGGTATCCTGCTTGAACACATTGATGAAAACAAGGCTTGATAGTATACCCTGAAAAGATTGTTGTTATTGTCAATTTAACACCACCAAAGTCAGTGTGCCAGTTGAGAGAAACATTGGGCCACACAGGGTACTACAGGAAATTCATAAAGGGATATGAAAATATTACTGCGCTGATGGATAAGTTACTAAAGAAAGACATCATATTTCAGTGGAATGATGAATGCCAAGAGATCTTGGACATACTGAAAGAGAATATGGTGACAACACCAATTCTGAGCTTTCCAGATTGGACAAAAGAATTTCATGTGCATGTAGATGCTTCATCCATTACACTTGGAGCAATATTGGCACAACCAAGTGAAGGAGACATTGATCACCCAATATATTTTTCTAGTATAAAGTTATATGAGTCTAAGTAGAATTATAATGCTACAGAAAGGGAAGGTATGGCTATGGTATATTCCTTACAAAAGTTCAGACATTATTTATTGGGTCAACATTTTAATATATTTACATATCATTCCACATTGAAGTACCTAGTTGACAAGCCAATGTTGGGGAGAAGGATCTGTATTTGGTTGTTATTGTTTCAGGAATATGATTTTGAAATCATAGTAAAACTAGGGAAGCTAAATGCAGGACCATATCATCTATCAAGAATTACTAATGGAGAGGAGTCAAAGAACTTGGAGGAGAATTTTCCTAATGCCAACTAATTATCTATTCATATTGTTGATGATTATTTTGCTGGCATTGTTGGATTCTTGAGCATAGGAATGGCTCCCAAGGAATTTACTATCGCGCAAAAAAAACAGTTGGTAGTGCACGTTGTAGACTATCAGCTAATTTCAGGTCATTTATACAAGTTAGGTGCAGTTGGTATTCTTAGAAGATGTGTGATGGAGCATGAACACTCCATGGTGCTAGCAGAAGCACATGAAGGGATAGTTGGAGGGAACTATGCAGGAAATCCTACAACACAGAAGGTGTTGTGCACAGGATTATGGTGGCCTGCAGTACATAAGGACTCAAAGGAATACTGTCAGACCTGTGATGTCTGTCAGAGGGTGGGAAAACCATCCAGAAGGGACAAAATGCCACTTATGCCCCAAGTAACCTTACAAGTGTTTGATAAATGGGTTGTGGATTTCCTTAGACCCAGTAATCCACCAACAATGAGATCAAGATCCAGATACATCATTACTGTGACAAAATACTTAACCAGGTGGGAAAAAGAAACCCTAGTGAAGGATTGCAGCGCAGTTTCTCTTTGAGAACGTAGTGACCAAATTTGGATGTCCTAGAATTTCTTTGAGTGATCAGGGAACCCATTTTATTATCAACACAATCATAGCTATGGCAGAAGAATTCAAGATATATCATCAGAAGATCACACCTTACCATCCCCAGGAAAATGGTACAATAGAAGATTTTAACAATATTCTAGAAAATGCATTGACAAATATTTGCAACGTGAATAGGGATGATTCAGATTTGAAGGTATCAATAGTGTTATGGGCTTACGGGACTACATGCAAGAATCTTACAGGAAAGACGCCATTCAGACTGGTGTATGGGAAGGAAGAAATGGCTCCATTGGATTATTTAGTACCTAGTCTACACATTGCAACAATCACCAAGACGATAGAAGAAGATGTTGCACGGGAAATATTGGATCAGCTGATGGAGCTGGAAGAAGATATGATTTTAGCAGGATTTCACTAGGAAGTACAAAAATAAAAGGATAAACATTAGCATGATAGGAACATAAAGAAGAAAATATTTAAGGAAGGATATCTAGTTCTCCTCTACGACAACATATATCTACAACACTTAGGGAAGTTCAAAATGCACTGGTTAGGGCCTTATCAGGTAGACACCATCACAACTGGGGGTGATTTGCAACTGAAATATCTTGCAGGGAATAATCTCAGAGGATTGGTGAATGGAATTCGACTGAAATTGTATCAAGACAGTCGACCTAACAACCTGAGGTAAAAACTAAGAGAGAAGGTACAATTGTATATATTGTATATAGTAGATGTTAGAATAAAAAGACAAAAATCCATAAAAATAAGAAATATAACAAAAATACAAAAAGATAGAATAATATTATAGGGTTTTTGATGTAATATATTTTTTAGCATTAACAATGTGTCGTAGAAAAACCAGCGTTGAAGACACTATGCGTTGGAAAATAGTTGACAGACACAAAAAGTGGAGCATGCAGGAAAAAGTGAAAAAGTGACAACTGTCAGTGAGAAACCATTATCATTACACCATCCCACTATAAATTCAAAAAAAGGGGGAAAATTTGGTCATTTGTGTTATTTTCTCTAAGGAGAAGAACGAAGAGTGAATCTTAAGCGTGAAAGAGTGAGAATTCATGATAGCAAGTGGTGAATTAGAGTTCAACAGTCCATATTTTAGCGGAATGTCTCCACCAAGAGTTGGAGCACCGAGTAGGGTCGGGAGAAACACGAGAAGTAGTGATCAAGTGACACAAATAGGGACGCAAGACATTCCCGCAGTCTTGGATGTGGATGAAATCCACACACCGAAGTATGAATTGCATACCACGTAAGTTGAGGAGGAACAAAATCCAACATAGGAAGCTGGGAAACTGAAAGAGGACGCATAGAGGAAATAATTTGACACGTCTAGGGGAAAAGGGCCACAACAGAGAGAACAAGCCAAGGATTCAGTGCAGCAGGTCCTAGAGCCAAAAAAAGAGCATGAAATAGAGTACCAGGGCGTACCAGAGGTCAGGGTGTCATCCCTGCAAGGAAAGAAGAAGGCATGATCTGAGAGAAGTGCGCAAGGAATATTTTTCACACAACCAGAGTTGCCAATAGTGATTTCAAAAATATGAGAGGGAGTAAAGGCCGACGATGAGATGGTGGGAGGAGTAGACACCATGAAATACTTCGATCATGATGTGGATGACATAGTCAAATTCTCATATTTGTTGTAACATAACTATATGGAGAGTAGAAGAGAGGGCCCATAAGGCACGCCACTGTTGGATCCTGCACATTGGATCCTGGGGCTCTACAATACAAATATCATGAATTTGTTGGATATACCACACTTTGGGCATGGTAAACACATCAATGGATGTGTGAAGAAACTCATAACAAGGATACATGGAGGAATTTTGTGGATGGATAGGCTAGTGCCTATCAATGTGGACTTGATAGCAACCATCACTGGGCTACCCACAGATGGGGAGAAGCCAGAGAAGTACTTAGAGGATAAAACCAAAGCAAAAGTGATCTCTGACGAAATCAAGGAAAAGTATGGAATGGAGAGAGGAAATAGGGGAATCAAGATCAACGACATAAATGATCCTGCGACAAGATTTTCTACAAGCATGTTAGGGTGCAAGTTAATGCACAAGTGCAAAAAGGAGGAAGTACCAGCAGTAGTGGTAGAAATTGCAATGTAGTGCACGAAGGGGAGATCGATGATATGGGCCCCCTATCTACTGAATTATTTCTTGGAGGATTGCAAGGACACACAGTATTGGGGCTCTGAGTTCCACAACTCGTGGTTAGTCTCCTCATTGCACTTGTATGATGGAAAGAATTGACGTACAATATGTTTCTTCAGAGAATAGGAAAGTGTGGCACAACCTGCTACACATATCTTAGAAGCACAACAGACCTAAAGGCAAAGAAAATAAACAACGATGTTTTCTCTCTATACTTGTCGGAGATCCAGAACTGCATAGTTGACACGTGGAGGATTTCCCCAGAGACTATCTAGGAGTTTGGACAGATAACAAATTTTCAAGCATCATGCCACAACATGTGGGTACAGGCGAAGAAGGAATCAACCAAGGAGTGGCTATAATTGATCTATTGTGTGACGATGTAGGACATACAGATGGAGGTCTAGGAGTGGCCCGAGGAATAGAAATTTCTAGTGATCCCAAGGACAGTGCCAGGAGGATAGAATCAGATGTAGGATAGAACAGTCGCTGCACAACAGACATGCACAAATGGTGCGAGAAAAAATAAGAATGTCGCATAAGGCCAGGTGGGGGGAACCAACCCCATACAAAATAAAAGCAGGACACAGAAGAAATCACAACGTGCTTCTACACAGGATCTGCCGCACACAGAGCAGACACCAAGAGGAACAACAAAACATGTGCACGTGGGAAAAGAAAGGGAAGAGACACAGGAAATACCCATGGAGGAACAAATTGGGCAAGATACATGCATGGATACACATATTCCAGAGGCATATGCGCCATGATATGCCCAAAGGAAGAGGACAGGGGAACAAGCAAGTGGCTCCAGAAAGAAGGCGAAGGCCCACAAAAAACCACTGGAAACATCACTGACAACAGATGTTGTAGAAATAATAAACACAACAGTTGAAGATCGTCTATCTGAGGTGTGGGAGAATGTAGAGAACCACAGGGCTTCGATTCTGGAGCAAATATAGGAAGTGAAAACTACATTGGATCAGTTGAGGATCAGGGCAGAGCAGTCATCACAAGACAAACCAAGAAAAACTAAGGAAGGAGTGCACGTTGGAGAAACAATGTAAATTACAGCGCAGGGGAGCACCAATTTTATCATAACCCCTGATATGTTGTTCATCGACGAGGAGGCAACACAAAGGCCATTAAAGGAAATCGATACATTGGACTTGGCATTGCCCAAGATCCGGACGAAGGCTCTCTATAAACTACAAATAAGTGTCACACAATAAATTCAGTTCAGGGAAAGGTCTGATGCGACGAATCTACAGATAGCGCAGGAAGAAAAGATCACACTAAAGGAAGTAGTTAGCTGAGAAGGGCAGGTAAATAAGATAGCACAACAAAAAGTAGAAGAGATGGAGAAGTACATATGTGCATTATTTCGAACCATCCCAGACAACGCAGACTCAGAGGGAGTATCTACTGAAGAGAAAATGAGGAAAATAGCGCAAGCCTTGGAGAAATACAAGGAACAGATAAAGGATTTTGAGGAGCGCGCAGTAGCCACTACTCCTCTAGAAGTTAAAGTGCAGTGGGAGCAAGACACAACAACATTTGTAGAAAGCATAGCGCAAGCGATACAAAGAATAATAGAGTTGTTGGAGAAGAGTGCCCAACTATGGACACAACTCTTAGAATATGGAAGATTGAAAGACCTACAAGAAAGGGAAGAGAAGGTACATGCAGTAATGGAATACTTAAAACAACGACAGAAGACAATTTCACTACTAGAAAAAATTAATACAATGACATAAATGAAGAGCCTACAAGAAAAGGAGAAAGCAGTGCAAGCGCAGAAAATTGCAAGACAGGCTCAGTTGGAGCCCCTGCAGAAAAAGGAAGAGTAGTTGGTCGTGGATATCGACGCATTGAAACTACACATAGGACATATAGGCTTGGAGGGGGGTGATATATTGAAGCCTCCAATCACCGTATAGGTGGTGGAAGCCATCACGGAGAAGAGAAACCAAGATAAGGAGCAATGCCAACATATAGCAGAGATGTATGAAGCACTGGCACATGCAATGAAAGATGAAGGAGTCCATGAGTGACTCGAGATGAGTCACGATGTCAATGTCGGGGGCATGTTGGCGTAGGACAATTTTGGGGATAATCAAGGAAGTTTTGAAGGAATCAAAGCAACGCCGGAAAATAGGGGAGCGCATCAGAAATAGAGGACAAGAAACACTAAAAATAGAGGAAAAGAAGCACCGAGAAAAGAAGTTACTTTATAGACAAACTACCATGGAGCATTTGGAAAGTGGACAAGCGTCGACTTGGAGCAATGGTTGCATCGAGGACCAACTGAGATTAAGTCAAGGAGAAAGTAGGCATACCTAATCTGCTTAGGGTTAGGGTTTTTGTAAGGGATTTGTCCTAGTTTTGTATAAGTAGAAGTTATTATGACAATGAGAGGGTTGTTGTCCTTTTTGTGGTATGTAGAGTTGTTGTTAATGTTGGTCCCTTTTAGTTAGTAAGTTATCCATTTCAGAAAGTATGATAGTAGAGCGGTGAGAAGTTCTTAGAGTTGTGAGATCTACTTCGGTTTGTGGATATCGAATGTAATGAAGGGGGGAATGTACAATGTGCATCACTAGATTTTGCAATAATATGAATAAATATCCAACACGACAAATATTTGTGGACGTAGCACCAGGGGGGGTGAACCACGATATATCGTTTTTGTGTGTGAATGTATTTCATGTTACTGATTGTATTTACTTTAGTAAGGTTATGATGAACATGTTAAATGATCAAGGAAAGAACACTACACACTAAGAATAAACTAATGGAATCTGCAAGAATATCTCTAATTAAATAAAGTTTATAGCTAGCGTTTAGATCTAAAGCTTATGGTACAATAGATGAATATTTATCATGGAATACATGCGGTTATAATGGTTAATGAAGGCTTTTGTTCATACACTGTGTCACTGGAAAGAGTTATAGTTAGCATAGTATATGGGTATTCGAGGGTTAGAAGTTGAGTGGATCTAATGCCTCTGAGAGAGAAACACATCCCATCCCAAGGTTGCAGACATCTGAGTCCTGTGGCCACCCATAGAAGTCATCTCGGGTGAGACTGTGTAGTGAACTTTGTGCGTTGTGTTGCCTTCTGGTATCCATAAGGGCCAATGGTCGAAAGGGTTGTTGGTAATCATGTATTTATAACCTGGGTCATCCCATAAGTAAAACCAAACTATATAATAAACATTCCAATTTTTCCTGCAAGTAGCATGTTTGTTAAAAACACCTAAAATCCCAATGACACATAAAACATAACAACTAACATAATACATAATGATTAGTCGCTTCATTGGTTCCTTCAGTTGGTTGATTATTTATGTTCCCCAAGTTCAATGTGAGCAGAGTTAGTTGATACCTTGTTATTTGACACTGTGACTAAAGAGTCCTTGAATATATTGAGAGTCAAGTTCCACAACAAATCCCATTATGCTTCTAATCTATCAATCCTCTATTTTTGTTGAACCAGAAAAGTTATGATGGTTTCATGTTGGGAGACACAATAGTGCTCATTGTGTGCTTTTGTTGTCACTGAGAACTTATAACTCCTATTAAAGTGTATCTCATGTCTTCTCAGTGTTTACCTAAATTCCACAGTCTATGTTCTCCATGGGTGAATTCATAGCAATCTAAACCAGACAAAGGATGTCAAGGCCAGAGAAGGAGTCTCTAACCAATAGAACAAAAAAAGAATCACCAAGCACCATGTTGGATAGGTAGTTTTGGATACAATTTTGATAAAATACAAAGTATATAAAAAGTGTGCAGAAGAAGAAGGAAGACTAGGGAGCACGTAGTTGAGGCGCATCCATGAGGACAGTGTGTAGAAGGAGGATAGTGCACAGACAAAGGAATAAAGTATACAGAGGAATAAAGCAGACAGAGGAATAAAGCAAAGAAGAAAGTTGGAGAAGAAAGAAGACGACAAGGAAGGATGACAACTCGTCATTCTAAATATGGAATGTAGTGTTCCCAAGGCCGAGCCCCGTTACAGATCATGTTATATGCAAAGAATTGTAAATATGTTCTATAGGCTGGTGAGCCAAGTTTTGTATAAGCTGTAGGCTTATGTGTTTTGTTAGGCCAGGGAGCCTAAGTGTTGAAGGCCAGGAGCCTATTGATGTACTAGTATGTATGCAGGTCAATTAATAAAATATAAATACCGCCAGTGCAGACCGACCACGATGAATGAGTGATGGGGGACTGAGCGTCTACAGATTGGGCAAGGGATCAAGGGGCTGGAAGGTGGGAAAGGGGCTGAGTAAGGAGCCTAGGGGCCAAGCCTAGCGGGCTTAGGCCTGGAATAATATTTTAATATTATTTCCTAAAAATCCATGTGCACATTCTTTTATCCTAAGTCCTTTTGGAAGGACCAGTGAGTTCCCAAGTGATGGGAGGAAAACGTACGGATGGAACGCATGCAGTTCCCAGGGTGACAAGTGTCAACCCTGGTGCATGCAAATATAAGCCTTAAGCTGAACCGTGGGTATGATTGAACGACAGCTCCTGCGACAAGTGTCACCCCGGGTGCATGCAAATATAAGCCTTAAGTCAAACCGCAAGTGGGTCCTCCCTCCATTCCGGAATCAACCTCCTCGCGGAACCAGATGACTCGCCGGATATCCCGGGATTCATCCCTCAAACCGCTAAGCCGAAGCCATCCCGAGGAATTGCGGTACACCCCCGCTTTGGGGCGAAATGGAAATTGTGTCCTGCTCCTCGAAATTCCGCAGCGCGATTTCCGAACCGCACTCGTTGGAACCGGGAAAGCGGAAGAATCCCCGTGGTTCCCGGAAAACCGGTCACTGGTGGCGCAGCCCGCCTCAAATCACCACCGCGGAGATCATCCCGATTACCGAGCCGCTTGGGAAGCCTTGGTCCGCGGTTTCCCCGGGTGGATTGATGCACTCATTATCAGCACTGACCGCGAGGCTTCATAACTGCGGAGTGACTCCTCCGTGAGAGAGTGCGCAGGGAGAAGAGAACTCCCCGAAGGAACTCCCCAGTCGCCATGTAGGTCCGAGAATTTTGGTCCCGGCTCTGCCTCGTGAACTCCGCTGTAAGGGAGACTCCGGCAACCTAAGGATCGCCTAGGTGACAGAAGTGCACTCTCCCGGGTGGAAATTGCATGTGGGGGAATGAGGGTCTGCGGACGCGAGCGTGGGAGATTCCCGGGAGAGCTTCTTCCGGGTGAATGTGTATGTGTTATCTTCCCTGTAACCTCAGACTAGCCTAGGATTCCTTGCCTTGGGGTGGAGCTCGGTCCCAGCTCGAGGGTGACCTACTATTGAGCTGATGAACAGTGTGGTCTAAGGTTGGGAGGTTCGTGGAAGGACTGCACTTGGTTGGTGTTTTCTACAGCAGATAAAAGATAAGTAATCTGAGTTATGTTTATCACATTTGACATGACTGTGTTGTTTTGTATCATGTTTTCTGCTGTGTGAATGAATTAATGATAAATGCTATGGAATGATTAATTATAGCAGTACCCAGATATGTTTCACCCTGTAATTTAAGTGTGTTTAATTGTGTTAAAAGAATTTTCTTATGATTTCAGTACGAATTATGTAATCATTCATGTATAACAGTAAACTAAGAGTGATTGGAAACCTCGGTAGTGAAAGGGTACACTACATGGAAAGATGTGCAAAATCAAGAAGAAAAAAATAAAAACAACATGCATACGGAAAAGCAGGTGAAAGCAACCTGAATAGCTAGTCAACTAGAGTAGTCATACATTGTAATAAGGGTTTTGGGACGAACAGAATAGGGTTTTAAGACCTAGATTGTATGTATAAATATGTAATGGCTTGGGAGAATAGGGGTTCATGAGTGTTGAGTTCTTTGCTAAGTATTGTATGGTCCTATTCTATTCTGTTGAATATAGGAGTTGATGTCTGAATGTAAGAGACGATGCAGAGAGAGAGGGAGAGACTTGCACTGTAGAGTGGCTAGGATAGGATAAGGGAAAGATAACCATGATGTATCTTGGTAATCACAGTGCGCAAGCTTGAAGCATTTACCAAACACATAATAAAGAAGCCAGTCATTGTGGACGTAGCCCAGAGTTGGGTGAACCACGCTAAATGTTGTGTTACATGTATTTTGTTTGTTTGCTTATGGAATCTATTTGAATGCATATTAGAGTAGATTTACCTTATATGTATTCATGGAGCAACAATTATAATTGTTACAATAATGAGTTTGTGCAGTAATCTGGAATATAATGGTAAGATGAACTTGATATCCACTAAGTAATAGAATAAGAGCACTTACATAATAATGTGCACATAACATATAATTAAGAATGAATGGAATAATAACCTCCCATTCCCTCACCAATACAAAAACTTGGTTCTTGCAGTCCCAATAGATACCTCAGGTGAGACTTCATTTGTGCATGCAAATGATGCCAAAAGGGCCAATGTCTGAAGGGTTTTATTGGTCAAACGATAACTTGAACCCAGGGTCTTACAACTTTGCACAGCGCCAACAAATGGTTTTGTTGTCGGGACCCAGATTCTATGATTAAGAGAATTATTTGGTGGCTAACTAGGAAGGGAATTTCAGAATGGTTAGACATGAAGGAATGAGAGTTGGCATGGAAAGAAAATAGAAACCCTTAGATGAGTAACGAAAAGTGGATGAAAAGGTATGTATACACAGAGTTGCATGAAATTTTCTTTGGAGAATTTCCAATTATTCTGACAAAGTGGTTAGAAAGATTAGTGGAGAACACTGGAAGGTACTGAGATGCAATGCCGAGGAATTTGACTCTTGAGTTGGTAAGAAAACCAAATTATGTTAGTAATAACACTTCTTGTGCAGTTGGTTTCTAGTTGGATACCATATTAGGAGGATATATTATAGAGTTCACAGTATGTTGTACTTAGTCATACAATGTTGCAGAAAGGGACTTCTTCAAAGGTCCACGTGAAAGGTTCATGAAATTTTTGGGTACGTGGATAAAGATGATGTTGTGTGACAAGTGTGTGATGACAATGGAATATGACTTATAGGGGGCTTCACGCACATAGGGGGACTGGGGGATGACAAGAGGATAATCTGAGGACAAGAGAGAAGGAAAGAATAAATGAATAAGGAAGGGATGGATTGAGGATGCAAAGAGTCGAATAAGGTATACCAGAGGAAGAAGAAGAGTTTGGAGAACTGTGCAGAGGAAGGAGGAACAAGAGGAAAAAAATTGGGGCTAAGAAAGGAGAGCCACACAATGAGCCAGAGGGGAGAGGACCTTGTGCAATAATCCAAATCGTGGAGATACCACACATAAGAGGAGAGGATGAGGAAGTTCATTCAAGTCCTACAATAGAGGAGCCATTAAGTCCTACTCAAACCAGATCTTGTGTCGAATCCACGACCCCATGTGTGTCACCAAAATTGGAAACAACAATTGAAGTCTTATCAAAATCACTTTTAGCTATAAAGGGAGGACAAAGTAGTAGCAATAAGAGCAGTGGAAGTAGTTCAAAGAGTTAGAGTCAATAAACATCACCAAGAGGAGGAACTACACAAAGAAACATGGTAGGGGTAGACAACACCCTCATATTTCTTGCGTTCCATGGAGTGGGGTCAAAGGACCCAAAGAAACATCTGTTTGTCTGTGAGAAAATTTGGGCCACTAAGAACATCCAAGATGAGGCTGCGAAGATTGTGTAATTGGCGAAAAAATTTAGATTTTGTGCACACAAGTCTGGTACATGAAGTTGCAGAGTACCATGCCTACAATACATGCCAAAACATTAGCCGAGATAAGACAAGAATTGCTAAAAGAGTTTAAAAATCTAAAATCAGAATCATAGTATATTACAGAACTGAAGGAGATTAAATAGGTGCAAACAGAGTCAGTATGGGACTTCAAACAAAGGTTCAAGGACCTGATGGGAAGTCTAACTTTCGAGATCCCAGATCAACAACACCAGAAATGGTTTATTGCAAGACTCCTACCACACATTCTTAGGCCATTGATTCAACAAAAGGTCCCGTCGCAGCATGAGGCGCTGGAAATTGCAATGAAATTGGAATCATCTCTTGTAGGAGATAGTGGAGGGATGGCGCAAGTTCAAAAACAGTTGGATACTTTAACGATTCAACTGGAAGAACTTACAAAAGGGAAGGAGAAACAAGAGAAAATCTTGTGTACTAAGTATAGGACTGAAGTTCATCACAAGGATGAATGTATAACATTCGTGCAATATTTGGCAACATGAGCACCAAATCCATTATCAAGAGGGGGGTATTGCGAGATATGTAAGAAATGGGGACATCATCCAACTGAATGTCCATTACTGCATAAGTATCAGAGTACACCAAGGAATTGTTTTTGCAACTTTTGCAAATTGGTCGAACATGAAGAGAAGGATTGAAGCGCATTCTATTTGATGAGGGAGCATACTTCAGATATGTACAAGATTTAGGAGGAGAATGTTGTGATCGACAGAGGGGTTCAACAATACAACAATCATAGAGGATTTACTCTAGGGAACAGAAGAAATTTTGGTAGAGGTCGAGACGGAGGAAATTTTGGTAGAGGAGGAAGAGGATCGATAATATGTTATAACTGTAATCAACCGGGGCACTTAGCTCGCGACTACCCGAATCCATGTACAACGTGCACATACTATAGAGCACTAGATCATGTGACATAATATTTTCCTCAATTAGTTGTGAAATGGAAGGCTAGAGGGAACTAGAAACATAATCCAAATCATAATGTGCAGAAAATATCAGTCGAAGAAGGCAATGAAGGGATAAGAATAACAGTTGTTACATGCGGAGGAGATAGAACAAGATTTGATATGATGAATGGAGGGAAGTAGGTCGAGTAGTGGGTAAGGAAGTCAATGGGACCCATGCCAACCTTTGATCCTCAACAAGAAAAGGATACATATCAGAGAGGAAGGAAATAGGTACTAGGACATGATTGGGGAGCATCAACATCATCTGTGGCCCATGTTAGAGATCACACTATACCAGAGAAACAAAATGGGAAAGTGAGCACGCTAAAAGAATTATTGAGAAGTTGCATAGAATTAATGAAGGATGAAACTACGCTGAAAACAATATATGAGATGATTGATCACTGTACACAAGAAATGGAAACTCCCATAAAAAAAGGGTGGTGAATCAGGTAATGCGCAGAAAGAGGACCAACGAAGAATTCAGGTTCAGTGCACAAATTGGGGAATACGATGTGGATAATGTTATCTTGGACTTGGGTTCTGATGTGAACGTATTGCCTAAATATCAATGGGAGATGATGGGAAAACCCAAGATAGTATGGTATTTTGTTCAGTTAAGGATCACAAATCAACAAAAAATAGTACCAATTGGTCAGTTGACATGAATACCTATGAACATGGATTGGGGTGCACAATGTGGAAAACTTCGAGGTTATTGAGATCGTAGATGATAACCAACCATATGAAGCATTGATGGGACTTGAATGAGATTTTTATAAACAAGATATCATTAACTTTAAGAGGAGGGAGATGATATCTGAAGTTGGATATTTGAAAGTTATTTAACTGTTGGACAAATCAGAAGGAAAGAGATACATAGAGCCAACCAAAGGAAATGAAATTGACAATTTGTATAACATGACTATGCGAATGGATGATTATGTCAACCATACTACAGAGGGTGCACTAAGTTGGAGAAATATTGGTTTGTGTGCATCAAACTCAAAGGAAGGGCCAGAGAATTGGTAGCAAAGGATGCATGAAGTCTCAACTAGACAATGTGCACGCATGATCGAATCCTTGTGCTGGATTGGATCAAAGCTATGTGATCCACCGAGGTATGATGGGTTAATTGATATAAGTCTATTTTTAAAGGAATGTGATTTGCAGGTGCCTCAAAAACAAACTTTGTTAGCACTAGATGTTGTCCTAAAAGAAACTCAAGGCAGGTGGTGGGATACACACAGAGAGGGGATGAAGGACTGGTCACAGTGTAGAAGACTAATGCAAGTAAGGTTTGGTACTGAGGTAGAAAATATTACGCAAAAGTATACATGAGAAAGTGGTCCAACAGAACATGTTTCGAAGTGTAGGACGTTATGGAGTTCAATACAAGAGATAGAATGGACACGCAAATTTATACACACACTAGACACAATTCTGAAGAACTGGTATTTTGAATTGGAAATGCGTAGAGAGACAACAAGATGAGATGAGATATTCCATAGGTTCCAAGTCACATTTAAATTCAAACATGAATCCCAAAAAATAGATGCAGCGCTACAAACTATTTGAACTAAGATATTCTCAAAATAAGGGCTAATGGAGGTGGTACCACTATGCAATGTGCATAGAGCCAATATGATTGTTCATGAGTTATTGGAGTACTACAATGTTGCTAAGGAAGAACATGATGAAGAAGATACCAGGAATGTATAAGTACCTGAAACAAAAGGAGAACGAGCAGTAGAAGGTCTAGATCTTGATTCCGCCACATACACACACCGTATAAAGACGTGAAAGGTAAACATTGGGATGACAAAGAATCCCAAGTTTGTGCAGATAGGAGACTATTGGAGTGATGAGATAATAGAGAATATTTCAAAATTTTAGAGAGAATATCAATGATCCAGGTGGATATCAATGGCCACCCACCTTTTCCAACTAACTCAAAATAGTTTTATGGCAATTTTGGTAATTTACTATTTTTAGCAGTTTTTCACTTTTGGAGTCGTTTTGAGGCCCTAAACGATGTTTTTTGGGAAAACAGGGAGAAATATGGAAGTTTCTACAATAATTCCCCCAAAATGAATCTCCTCGACGATACCTTTCCAACAGGCTATCATACACCTAAAACAAAGATCGTATGCAAAAGTTACGACCCCGGGAAGTTGATGTACTAACTTACCCAAACGGGGCCCACATGACTTTTGGCGCTTCATTTCCCAGGGTTAGGTTTTTGGATGTCTAAGGGTTTTGGGCATTCCTTTTTATTGTAAAAAGTCCTTCAGAGTCTCATTGTAATCATCTTCTTGTGAATGAGCACAATCGTCACATCTCTCCTCAGAGATAAGCTGCCACCATTCCAACAAGCTTGTTTCCGCTGCATTTTACAGTTTTAGCTTATTTCCTTATTGAATAGAAAACCAGTTTTATTGTATCTCTGTTATTTTGTGTTAAGCACATGTTAATAATCTGTAGTCATTTCGTTCTGCTCATAAAATCTAGATCAATCAAGATCTATTTCCAACTACATTCTTAGAGATGAAGGGGATAGTTGGGGACTTAGGAGAGATGAAGATTCCATTGAAACTAGGGACTAAACCAGTATGCCAAAGTCCTTACAGGTTAAATCCAAAGTACAAAGAGAAGGTGAAAGTCGAAATTGATAGGATACTAGACGAAAGAATCATTGAACCGGTAAAAGAATCCAAGTGGATCAATCCAATGGTAGTGCAAGATAATAAGAAAGGATAAATCATGATTTGTGTGGATCTAAGGAAGCCGAATGATGCATGTTTACATGACCCATTTCCAGCATCATTCACAGATGCAGTACTAGAGAATGTAGTAGGCTAGGAGACTTACTCGTTCAAATATTGATTCTCGAGGTACCATCAGATAAAAATTGTGCAGGAAGATAGGTACAAGACAACGTTTGTGATAGAGTGCAGAAGTTATCAATATACAATAATTCCCTTTGGACTGAAGAATTCCCCTGCAATGTTTTCCAGACTTGTTGCATCAACGTTCAAGGAATTTATTCATAATTTTCTAGAAGTGTACTTAGACGATTGGACTATGTTCAATCTACTAAAGGATCACATAGAAGCACTTAGGATGATGTTGGATAGGTGTAGACTAATCCAAAATGGATCTTGAAATGCTCAAAAATATAATCTCTAAAATGCTTAAGAAAATAACATGATCGTGAAGTGCTCATCGCAAGCTTTTTGGTGGTGCCAATAGATCAAAAAACAAACGTCGTATGAGAAAGTTATGGCAGTTGGAAAATTTGGTCTTCTCCAGCAAAAGTCAAAGGGTCAAAGGGACATGTGGCATCTTCAACATGTGACACTTGGCAATTTCTATGCTCGACAAGTGGAATCTCCTGCAATCGACACATGGCATTTTAGATCTCAAAATTTGGCAGTTTCTGATGTTAACAAGTGGCAAGGGGTGATTGTTCCACATGGTATGGTTTTGGCCAACCATGGGTTGACACATGGCCCAACCACAGGGTGCCACATGTCACCCTAGATGGGGCATAAAAGGGACGAATGAAAAATGTAATATGAATCCATGGGAGTTGAACATATGACCTATCAACATAACAAAGTCCTATCTCTAATGCACTAGCCACAAAGGCAAGAACCAAACTTTAGAAATACATCCACTTAAAAAAAATCTAACTTAAGCACCTTTTCATGGCTAAGGGAGGCGCACCCTATTAGGTGCTAGGTCATATGACAAGGGTTGTGACCAGGGGTGTGCATGAGCGCAAGGACCTAAAGGGCCTAGATCCTAGCCATATTACTCAGATATGACCAGAGAAAGGGGCATGCACCCTATTCTTGGGGGATTAACCAAATGTTTAGCCAAAAGTGGGTTTTGACCTTATTTTAGTGGATTTTTAGACGATTTTTAGTGATTTTTGAGGATGTTTGGCCCTCTGAAGGGGATCTGAGGCCAAAAAGTTGGGGGGAAGTTGGATTTAGACCCTCAACTCATTTTCTATTTAAACATAGTCATTTGGAGGCCAAAAGGATGAGTTTTTATGCAGGTTTGAAGATGGGAATGCTTGTAAAGGAGTGATCTTTCTGCCATTTCTTGTAATGTAAGAGGCCTTTTGAGCCCAATTGTGAGAGGATTATTGTGAGGATTTTGTAATCAGTTCTTGAAGAGCATCTTCAACAACTTGTTAAGCATTTTTGCATCATTTTGTAAAGCTTTCATTGATGTAATTGAGCATTAGAAAGAGGAATAAAGCAGTCATCCACTGGAAGCGGGACTCGAAGACGTAGCCAACACTTGGTGAACTCTGTTATCAAGCTCTTGGTGTTATGGTTTTTTGTTCTTAGTTCTTGTTTTCTGTTCTGTATACTTTGTGATGGATGCAACATTCTTTAATTAAATCTCCTTCTTCTCTTAATTTTTGAATGGTAAATCAACTCATGAAAAAACTTAACCATAGTATTTAAAAGATAAATTTCGGATCAAGTGGTATCAGAGTAGGTTGACATTTGGTTGTTTGAGTTTGCATGATTACCAGGGAAAAGCTAAGTCATGGTGAAGGAGAGCTTGTAGAAGGATATCCTGAGATTGGATTAAGAAATAGGACATCTCAAAGTGAGAAGATGGCATCAGAAGAAGGAATTTCTAAAAAAGAAAGAGAGTTTCAAAAGACTTTACTTTCCATGTCGGAGATGGTAAAAGTGTTGTATGATGATTACTTGGAACATAAGAGACGGGTTCAAGTGGAATATTCAACGCAATCCAAAAGTGAAGAAGGAGAGGACCCTCTAAAATCTCCTCCTTCACCTCCTTCATCTCCATCTTCTTCTTCTTCAAGTACAAGTTCGAATACTACTTCTTCAAGAAAACATTCTCATAAACTTAAGCCTTATATGCCATTACTTAAACTTGATGTAAAATTTGTCTTACCTATGTATGATGGTGAAGTTAATGTTGAGAAACTTGATAATTGGGTTAGACAAATGTAGGTATATTGTAATGTGCAACAAATCAAATATGAGGCAACCCAAATCAGATTGGCATCACTTTGTCTTGAAGGCACAACTCTCATATGGTGGAAAAGTAAGATGCAACATGGAACTCAGCAAGTTGGTAAGATTTTTCCATCATGGCATGATTTTATTTCCGCACTTAGAAAACAATTATATAATTTGGGGTATAAGGAAAAGGCTTTAATTGAATGACAAAGTCTTAAGTTAAGAAAAGGACAATTGGTATAGGAATATACAGATGAATTTCATAAGATGGCTTTGATGTTAGATGTTCCATTAACTACACAAGAAACTCTTATGAAGTATATAGGAGGTTTTCCTGATTATATTCATAATACTGTATTTATGTTTGGAAATAATAATCTCGATGAGGTTTCTGTCCAAGCAACATATATTGAAACATGAAAAACTGGAGTTAGTGTATAAGGGGAATCATCTTCAAAGAAAGAAGGCAAAGGCAAAGGGAATGGGAAGAAAGAAAATTCAATGATAGTGAAGTAAGAGAATATCTCTTGCAAGCATTGCAAGAAAGAAGGGAACGATGATGAACATTGCTGGCAATTGCACCTAGAGAAGAGACCGAAGTGGTTCAAAGAGAGGAAAGGGAGGGAAAAAGTTGCAACAACAACATGACCAACAAACTTGGGATCAGATTCAGGTGATGAGACTAAGATCACAATAGTTGGTTTGTCGAGTAAAATTGGTGATGGTTTTGATTCTAGAAGTAAATTGTTTCACATAAGGGCCATTATGAAACATACCAAGATCGACACATTTATAGATAGTGGATCTCAATCTAACTTAATTTTAGAAGAAGTGGTTAAGAAATTGGGATTAAAAACTAAGATGCATCATAAACCCTATTCACTAAATTGTATAAGCAAAGATAAAAAAATTCCCATAACAAAGCAATGTATCATAAAGTTTGCAATTACATCTAAGTATGTGGATGAAGTAATATGTGATGTGGTGTCGCTATAAACATGTGGAATGGTCTTAGGCAACACTTATTTATATGATCGCAAAACAATCTTCTACAAGGAACATAATCAATATCAATTGCTTAAAAGGGGAACTGAATATGTTGTACATGCTCATCAATAAGGCGGCTTATGCAAGCAACAAACCTATAATTGTGCCAAGTAAAGCAGTTGATCTTAAGAAAGAAAGTAAAATGGTCATAGCATGTAGATCTAGCCATACTTTGCTTCAAGTTGAGTTTTTGTTGTGCATACCTGTAAAGAAGAACAAACATCTTGGTTCATTTTCAATCATGTTTATGATATGGTTATCGCTCCTAATGTTTTCTACATGGATGGTAGTGGGTTCAGAAAAATGTGAAAAAATGCAAATGGCTAAAAATATGTGTTCAATTGTCATGGTTGTTTTGAAATTGATTATGATGTGAAAGGTGCATAGGACAGATTTGATAGACAAAGGACAAGTGGTGAGGCCTATCCCACACCCGATGTCTGGTTAATAACCTTTTGGAGGTACAAAAGTTTATAGTGGAGAGGAATGATCCAAAATGGATCCTGAAATGATGAAAAATCAAAGTTCTGGAATGCTCAAGAAAATGACATGATCACAAAGTGCTCGTCGCAATGTTTCTGGTGGTGCAAATGGATCAAAAAACAAATGTTGTATGAGAGATTTATGGCAGTTGGAAAATTTGGTCTTCTCCAACAAAAGTCAAAGGGTCAAAGGGACACATGGCATCTTCAGGATGTGACACTTGGCAGTTTCTGTGATCGACAAGTGGAAGCTCCTACAACCAACACATGGAGTTTTAGATCTTGACATTTGGTACTTTCTGATGTTGACAAGTGACAAGGGGTGATTGGTCCACTTAGTATGGTTTTGGCCAACCATGGGCTGACACAAGGCCCAACCACAGGGTGCCATGTGTCACCCTGGATGGGGCCTAAAAGGGCTGAATGGAAAATTTGATTTGACTCCATGGGACTCGAATCTATGACCTATCAACATAAGAAATTATTAGCACTAATGCACTAGCCAAAAAGGCAAGAACCAAACTTTAGAAATACATCCACTTTTTAAAAATATGACTTAAGCACCTTTTCATGGCTAAGGGAGGCGCACCCTGTTGGGCGCTAGGTCATATCATAGGGGATGTGACTAGAGGAACTCCTGGACGTAGGGCCCTAAAGGGCCTAGCTCCAGGCCATATGACTCCCATATGACCAGAGAAAGGGGCACATGCCCTATTCTTGGGGGCTTAACCAAATTTTTAGCCAAAAGTGGGTTTTGACCTTATTTTAGTGGATTTTTAGTTGATTTTTAGTGATTTTTGAGGATTTTGGGCCCTCTGAAGGGGATCTAAGGCTAGAAAGTTGGGGGGGAGTTGGATTTTGACCCTCAACTTATTTTCTATTTAAACATAGTCATTTGGAGGCCAAAAGGAGGAGTTTTTATGCAGTTTTGGAGATGGGAATGCTTGTAAAGGAGTGATCTTTCTGCCATTTCTTGTAATGTAAGAGGCCTTTTGAGCCCAATTGTGAGAGGATTATTGGGAGGATTTTTTAATCAGTTCCTGAAGAGCATCTACAACATCTTGTTAAGCCTTTTGCAACAGTTTGTAAATCTTGCATTGATATAATTGAGCATTAGAAAGAGGAATAAAGTGGTCATCCTCTGGAAACGAGACCCAGATACGTAGCCAACACTTGGTGAAATCCATTATCAAGTTCTTGGTGTTATGGTTTGTTGTTATTAGTGCTTATTTTATGTTCTGCATAATTTATGATAGCTGCAACATTCTTTCATTAAATCTCCTTCTTCTATTAATTTTTGAAGGGTAAATCAACTCATGCAAAAACTTAACCATAGTCTTTAAAAGATCAATTTTGGATCAAGACAATGTCAAATTTTTCTAAACTTGAAGAAGTGTATTTTTTGTGCACTATTTGGAATTTTGTTGGGACATGTAGTCTGCAAGTAGGGATTACTAGTAGATCCAACCAAGATTGCAGTAATTCTGGATTTAGAAACACCTACATCAATCAAACAATTGAGGGAAACTCTGGGTCACATAGGATATTACAGGAATTTTATCATAGGATATGCACAAATCAAAACACCAATGGAAATGTTTTTAAATAAGGAAACAAAGTTTCAATGGAATGAGGATTGTCCAAAGGGATTGGATACCTTAAATAAAAAACTAGTAACCACATCGATTTTGATCTTTCCAGATTGGAATAAGGAGTTCCATGTTCATGTATATGTATCATCCATAGCGTTGGGTGCACTCTCTCAACCAGGGGAGGGGGACATAGATCGCCCAATTGTGTTTGCAAGTAGGAAGTTGTCTACATATGAAAATAATTACACTACTACAAAACGAGAAGGATTGGAAATGGTATATGCGCTACAAAAGTTCAGACATTATTTATTGGGATCTCACTTTAAAATGTACAAAGACCATTATGCATTAAAATACCTAGGGAACAAGCTAGTGTTGGGGGGGGAGAATCTGCAAATGGCTAATTTTGTTCCAAGAATACATTTTTGAGGTTGTGGTGAAACCTGGGAAGTTGAATGCAGGGCAAGATCATCTATCACACATATTATCAGGAGAAGATGCAAGAAATTTAAATGAAAACTTACTAGACACATGACTATTTTCAATTAAAATGGTGGATGATTACTTCTCTATCATTGTACATTTTCTAAGTACAGGAATGGCCCCATCAGAGAGGAAAGTGGAGCAGAAGAAACAACTGGTAGTCAAAGCAATGGATTATCAATTGATTGCAGGGAACTTATACAAGTTGGGAGAAGACAAAATATTATGATGGTGTGTACTAGAACATGAAAGACCAATGATACTCACATAAGCACATGACGAGATTGCAAGAGGACATTATGCAGGGAAGGCGACTGCACAAACGATTTTGTGCATAGGCATCTGGAGGCCTACACTTCACAAAGATACTAAGGAATATTGTCAGTTGTGCGATGTATGTCAAAGAGTGGGAAAGCCATCCAAGAGGGATGAAATGCCTTTAAACCCACAGGTTACCTTGTAGGTATTTGATAAATGGGCTATATATTTTGTGGGGCCAATGAAACCCCAAGCAAGGAGATCAATGGAAAGGTACATAATCCCTAAGACATAGTACTTTACAATATGGGAAGAAGCAACACTAGTTCTAGATTGCACCGTGGAGATTGCTACAAGGTTTTTATTTGAGAATGTAGTCACACGGTTTGGTTTCCTGTACATATTACTGAGTGATAAAGGAACCCATTTTCTGAATAAGACAATTGCAACATTGACTGAGGGGTTTCAAATTCATCATCAGAAGAGTACCCTGTATCATCCTCAGGCCAATGGGATAGTGGAAGCTTTTAATAAAATATTGGAAAATGTTTTGACAAAAAATTGCAATGTAGGGAGAGATGATTGTGACTTAAGAGTTCCTAGAGTGTTATGGGCTTACATGACTACAAGTAAAAAGTTGACAGGGAATAAAATTTTCAGGCTGGTCTATGGGAAATAATTAGTGATTCCAATGGATTTTATTCTACCTATCATGCGCATTGCAGCGATCACTGATCTATTAGAATCTGGCACAATAGAGAAGAGATTGGAATAGTTGGTTCATCTTGAGGAAGATCGGTTTTTTGCAGGTTTCTATCAACAAGTTGAAAAGGAAAGAGAGAAGGCTTGGCATGATAGACACATCAAACAAAAAAAGTTTCAAGTGGGAGACTTAAAATTACTTTATGATAGTAAATTTATGCAACATCCACATATGTTTGGAATGCACTGGTTAGGACTATATATGATTCAACCTGTAATAGAGACAAGTGTCGCGTAGTTAGAAACCCTGAATGGAGAATTCCTTGGAGGAATGGAGAATGTAAGTCAACTGAAACTCTATAGAGATGACCGACAGTCTGCGTAGTAATATGGGTCACGCCAGACCACGTGTATCATAGTAATTGTACTATAGTAGGACAAAAAATATAGAAAAACAAATAAGAACTAGAAAAAGGAAGAAAATTAAATAAAAGGTAGATATAGAAAAACAAATATTATAGAGTACAAGGCATAGGAGATTGCGCATGAAGAAATATTGTGCATCAGGTTAGAACTGTGCCAATTAAGAAAATATAACATAGAAGAAAAAGACTATGAAGCAACAAATGTCTTGCGTTGATCCGGATTATTTTCGACACGAAACAAGATTGGAGGTATAATAAAGAAATGCACAGAGATATCACAGATATTCAATAATATAACTGAAATAAATCAAAGATGCAACCATAAACACACATATATAGTAATACACGATTTCTATTAACGAAATAAATGTACAGAGACTGTAAAATACAGAGTGAAAGTCTCGATAGAATGGTGGAAGCTTATCTTTGAGAAGAGATGTGACGGATACTCGCATTCGCAAGAAGATGATTACAATGAGGTTCTAAAGGACTTTTTACAATAAACAGGAATGCCAAAGGTCCTAGACATCCAAAAACCTAACTTGTTAGAAAAACAGGACCGTGGAGCAATAAAATAAAACAAATGCAGAAACAAAACACAGAAGACACACAATACAAGAGAGACACAGATTTACGTGGTTCACCTAGTGTGGGATACGTCCACCAGAGAAATTGTCAGGTCCTTCCTTTATTATTATCCAGCAAATGAAGGGATACAACCTACAACAAAACCCGATGTAACTTCCTCTTCTTTCTCTCACAGTCTCCTCTCTCAGAATACAATATTCACCATCATCCAAAGCCG
>SNQJ01S0029391.1:5811-17924 GCA_010110895.2 Picea sitchensis | reverse complement strand
TGGTTCACCCAGTGTGGGCTACGTCCACCAGAGAAATTGCCAGGTCCTTCCTTTATTATTATCCAACAAATGAAGTGATACAACCTACAACAAAACCCGATGTAACTTCCTCTTATTTATCTCTCAGAATACAATATTCACCATCATCCATAGCCGCAATACATTTCCCTCATAAAAGAGGGTTTCCTTCTAGGGCAAAAAACCCTAACATAATCTCTACTGTTAGATCTGTGATCTTATAATGAACGGTCCAGATTTACAATGAAATTACAATATACTTTTACAAGGCAATTTTTTATTTGGAGGCTTCGCCCCCGAACCCCCGCTGGGGGCCCGCTTGCCCCCAGACCCCCCAGCCGGGGGGATAGCCCCCCCGGACCCCGTAGAGGGGCCCCTCTGCACTCCCCCGCGTGGAAGAGTGTACATACTTCTGGGGTGTAAATACTTCATGGGGTATAAACACGGCTGAAAACAAGGACCTCTTGAATCAGGAAGATAATCAGGCTCCACAACCAACATAACCCTAGGAGATGAAGCGCCAAAAGTCATGTGGGCCTCGTTTGGGTAAGTTAGTACATCAACTTCTTGGGGTCGTAACTTTTGCATACGATCTTCGTTTTAGGCGTATGATAACTCGTTGGAAAGGTATCATTGAGGAGATTCATTTTGGGGGCTCAATTATGCCTTCAACTATCATTGAGAACCTCGATCTCGAAAAACCTTCATTTGGGCCCTCAAAATGGCCTCGAAAGTTAAAAACTGCTAAAAATAGTAAATTGCCAAATTTGCCAGAAAAATGTTTTGAACCAGTCAGAAAAGGTGGGTGGCCACCGATATGCACCTAGATCATGCGTAGCTTGGCACTGATAAAAGAGTTAAAATCATTAAAGCATGGAGGCGATGACTACACAAGGGTAATGGAAGATCATAAAGATACCATATAATCTTAAATGGAAAAAGTCATCGGAAATCAAGACAGGTTGGAAGTACGAGGAAAAAATCATACAACGGATTTGGGAATAAAGTTGTATTTATTAACCATTCATAAACCAAATTGGCAGATTGGACAAGGGAGTTAAGGCGTGAAGAGACCTGCACAGTTGGGAAGGAGGCACAAAAATAGTGGAGGGTTGCTAAGCGTAAATAATTGTTACTAATAACTTCATGCAAGCGAGAGCGAACCAGAGAAAACTAGAGCTAACTCGAGTGATTCAAAGTTGAACTACAACAAAACAAAACAACCACAGAGAAAGTAGAGGAATTTGTTGCACAAGACAATGGCCCCGTAAAAATTTAAAGCACCATCAACGACGACATGAAAGTAGTCAAAACAACCAACAGAGACACTAGATATTGAGGAGATACCCGAAGCTTCGACTTCGGCTTCACAAGCTAGTTTCCACATAAATTACATCCCACCTAGGATGGATAACGCACCACCAATTAACGTACCAAAAAATGGGAAATACCCGCTGGTAAAAACACCCGTTCCACCCGGTGTAAGAATTGAAGGAGATATGATCGGCAAGGTTTCCATCCTGAAGTTCGCAGATCGTGGTATTACCAACGAGCAAAAATTACCAGACCTGGAAAGGGAGAAATACTTGTGCACTAAGAGATTACCGGGAAAAAGAGAGATAGTGTTGGAGACACAGGTGTGGGCAACCAGATTGGAGAAAATAGAGCATACTAAACCTAATGGAGATCCCACACTTCAGACACTGTTTGGAAATTAATGCTTGTGTGAAGATACTGCTCAGCTGCGTCCATGGGGGGACACTGTGGCTTGACCCCTAGTGTCAATTGATACTGTGTTGATTGCATGGATCACAGGTCTCCCAAAATTTGACGAGGATCTGGCCATTTTGTTTAACAAGACAGGAGAGCGACCCCACTCATAAGCAATGAAGGAAAAGTTCCAGACGTTTAGGGGAAAAATGGGACTGGATGTTAAAAACATTAGTGATGAAAATATTCGATTTGTAACGCAGGAATTGGCATGCAAGTTTTTGCACAAATGTAGGAAGGATGAAGTACCAGCTGCAGTCATTGCAACTACAAAAAAATGCATCAAAGGGGTTCAAATGAATTGGGCCGCCTTCTTGGTGAACCAATTTTTGCAAGATTGTATTGAGGCCCAGGAAAAGGGCACATAATTTCACTATGCATGCCTATTGATTTTGATTGCACTGGTGGGATGGTAGGAACCAAGCTACTATCAACACATGGGGACATCTGGCAGAGGTAATATGGTCAGGAGGTATGCCAACTTATGGAATACGATGATTAAGAGAAGACAACAGGACAATAACCTCACTTTTTTTATATACTTGGAAAATATCAGGTATTTAGTCGAACATACACTACGCATATCAGTCGATATGATGGAAACATATAAGGATATCACACGTTTCAAAGAAGGCATGCACCACATGTATGTGCAGGAAAAGAAGGACCTGACGCACCAGTGGTTGCCAACTAATTATAGGTTGACATCGGAAGATGTATGCCTAATTGTGAATTACTAGGAAGATGGGTCGAAAACTCCAACAGAGAAAACGAGGCACTCGAAAGACGAAGAAGAGAAGGATAAGAGTGATGGAGAAATAGATGAGGATGAAGAATAGGGGAATGATCAGAGAAATGGCGCACGATATTTTCCTGTTCCATCAACAACATAATTTCAACAAACAATCCCAACAACAGGTGAAAAATGAAAGGCTAAGGGGAAAGAACCGATAGGTGGGGCACGAAAGAAGACTAAAGTGCACAGAGAAACCCCAGTATATACTTTGATCAGTGATGATATAGACCTCATAGGCTACCAAGTATGGGACGCCGCAAAATAAATCATGGAGGAAGCAACCAAGAAACAGGAAGAGAAACAACAACGAATGCATGATCAATTGGCAACATTCCAATGGCTCTTGGAAAAAGATAGCATAAAAAAAGAGCATAAGACTGAGGGAGGACTATCCATAATTCCAGGGAAGGAAGCATAGAGTGTGCATCAGGTCTTGACCCAATTAACAGTCGTGCATAGAACACTCTAGATTGAGACGGATGCACTTGAATTTCCAACGTCCGGATTAAAAGAACAGGTGAACATGCTAGGACACTTGAATATTGTGGTATCGAGGATGTTGATACAAAGACTATAAGACTTGCATATAGGCCTGTTGCAAGAGATTAAGAGTCGAGGAGATGAAGCAAACCATGAGCTGACGAGAATAATGGATGAAAAGGCTCAACTGCAACAATAGTATGACATTGTGCTCTAACAAAAGAAGGAAGTTGAATTTTGAGTGGAGAAGGTATAGAAGGACAAAACGAAGGTCGAGGAAAGGGTAAATAAATCCCTCAAGGAAAAGGATGAAGCTGAAAGTATAGCATAAAAAATCCAAGTGGTTTTCCATAAATTATACAAGGAAATTATGGAAGTCCCCATAGCAGTAGAAGCTACTATGGATGAACAAGTGTTGAATATCGTCGAAGTCATCAAAGGCTTCTGATCGCAAATAGAAGACCTACAAATCCGCAGTGCGTCTGGAACGCCACCAGAAGTAAGAGAATGAAGAGAGAGAATGGTGATGACAACAATTGCCAACATCAAGAAGGTGGAAGAAGAGTGCACCAAACTCTGTTAGGAGAGCGTGAAAATATGGAAAGACTTAGTGAAGGATCCCGAGATGAAGGTTGTGGAGGCCAATTTAAGAGAAGTGCAGGAAAAGGCACAACAAGATTCAGAGAAAATAAACACACTTCCACCAGTTGATTGTATGAAAACCATTTTGGCTAAGAGGCAGTCATACTTAGAAGTGGAGAAGATGAGGAATCAACAGAAGATCCTTCAACAACGTTTGGGACCATTGCATAAAGAAGCAGTGAGGGTTATAGGTGAATTAACCATTGCACAAGGAAAGGTAAAACATGCAGCTCAGGAAGCAGAAGATAAACTAACATCCTTGACTGTGCAGGGAGAAAAGAGATCGCAGAAACAAAGGTAGAGATACTCAAAGAAGTGGAGGTAGCAAAGGAAACCTCCCAAAAGTTCATTGAGGCATGGAGGAGTAGGTAACAGGCCTGAGTGGCTCATGATGAGTGATGCAACCCCCCTACCTCAACAGGTTCCACTGACCTCCCGGTCACTGGATCTTCTCACCCGAAAGTTGGATTAACTCTTTGATTCCCTGTTGGAATCCCACGAACAAAATCCATAGGTCTTGTTATGAAACTCCACCTTCGTGAACAAATGTTGGGCGTGAGTTCCCTACACGTGACCACAAGCCTAACCAAAAGGAACTCCGTGTTTCGCAATTTCTTGACTTCTACGTATGAGTCACCTCGACTCCTCCGATCTCCAAAATCTTGAAAGGGGATTAACGGATGCTAGCTCATTTTCCTTATCTCCACTCATGTGACCATTCACCATGACCTGGGGCCTATCCTTTGAGCACATCGGGAACTCCCGATGCGATTCACCTTCGTTCTCCTGACTCCCAAAATGTCGATATTTCAGAGCGCCCAATCAACGAATCACGCTCCTTTGGATATAATGACTGCGTTCTTTTCGCGAGTTCACACTTTGTGAATTCTCACTAGTCTACCCTTTCGACCTTTCCCTCCTATGAGTTAGCAAAATCTTGATCCTTCACCACATGTCCCCTTTCGATGGACAATATCGATGGTTTCAGGACTTGGGACTTCCCTAGACAATCAATGGTCCACGTTATCCCCCTGATCGACGGCTACGATCAAGTCACGAACTCGGATTTCGCGAGTTCTTATAATTTTTCCCTTTGACTTCTCTGAGTCGCGAGTCAGCAAAATGTTGATTTGATGCCACCTGACCTCTAACGATGGATGGTCTCAATGGTTCCGAGACTTCACGTTTCGCGATGTCCACTCTCCTGTGCAACTCCAAAGGGTTTAAACCTTGTGCACGTTCCATGGATCCAATGACTGTTGGTCCACGCACTGATACCTGACGGCCCATATATGTTCTCCTCTGTACGTTCCTCCTGTTTGTCTGGACGTGAGATTCAATTCTCCAGATATCCTCCTCTGCAGCTGATCTAATGGATGATGACGCTCCTCCTCCTGAGCTTTGAATTTCTTCCTGACTAGGAAGATTTCCAATGTTTCAAAGGCCTCAACCTTTGATTCCTCCACTGTGAGCCCGATGTCTTGAGTCTCACCTACGTTCTAAATATGTTGTCTCTCCTGAGATTTCAGACTTGGAATAAGTCCACTCTTGTGCACTCCTTGTGCTATCTCTCTTGAGCTTTCAAACTGACTCAGATCTCCAAAGCGGCTCATCCCTTCTGCGTCTTCCTTTAAATAATTATGGTGCTCCTCTTGACACACTTTGCGCTCAACCTCCTGAGCTTTGGAACTTGAAATAGTTCTTGCCTCTGCACACTCCTTGTTTTTGACTAGCCTTCATATGGCTATCTTTCAACACTTTGTCTGAGTGTTGGCCTAGTGCACTCCTTGCACAGGCCTTCCTCCAGAGTGTTAAGCTACTCTACCTCCTTGAGCTTCAACTTCTCGAACCTCAAAGGTCTTTGTCCCTTTTGTCCCTCGAAGATATGCAAGTGCCCTCTTGGAAAATTCTGCTCAAGCACTCCTTGTTGAGCCTACAGAGTGATCAACAACTCTGTGAATGTCTTCTCCTAGACACTTCCCTTATCTCTGAACTTGAATTAGATTTCTTCTTGTGCACTCTTTGCACTCGCTCAATGCCCTCCTGTTAGAGCTTCATAGAATCCTCAGTGATTTTGTTTTCTCTCTATGCCCTCCCCTACACAGTCTCACCTCCAAAGTATTCAGTAACTCTGAGGCTTCTTCTTGAGTCTATGACTCCTCTGGTGTGCCCTCCTAGCATGTTCTTGCCTGAATTCCACAGAACTCAAATGTGCACTCTTTGCACTGGCTCACAGAGTCCTCAACACTCTCTCATGGAACCCCTTGCATTAAGCCACAAAGAACCCAGACTGAAATCAAAGAAAAATCACAGACAATGAATTCTTCCTATCCCTGCAGATGGAATCTAACATACATCTACAACAAATGCATATAAGCACATAAAATACATTCATTCAAATACACATAAGCACATAAATATTATCGTGCAGGAAAAACTGCTCTTTGTATTAATCTTAGAATGCCTGTTTACAATGTGTACAAAAGCTCGAAATGCAATAGAGTCTCGACTCTCCTCTCTTCTCTCCAATCTATATTCTAATCTATCTACCTCTCTTCCTTATAAAAAATAAGATACAAATATCTCTTTTACAAAAGAGGGGTTCCTCGAGCCTTTCCCTCCATCTACCTACTCTCATTGATTACAATGAATTGCAATCAATGGTTGTCTAGTCCGGATCAGATCTAGATATCCTCAACCTATCAACCATTAAGGCGAACTCACCTCCAACCTTTGCAAAGGCAACGGCCTTGGCTCTTCCAACCTTACACATTTAATTGTATTAAATACAATTTGAAATTCTAAAACAAGGGTTGGTGCCTCTTCCTCCATTGAATGCACGCTTGATGTGTCGTCTAGCTGGCACATTGTTGAGTTATGCTCCTACATCATACTTCACTGCTGCGAAAAATTAATGAGCTCCTGCTCATGAGCTTCCCAGCTCCATTGAAATCCACCTGGATCCCAAACTGTTCTTTGGAGTTGTCCATCTGCTCCACTACTTTGTTGTTGCTGCTTCTTCCCTGCTGCTATGGTAGGCTTCCTTCTTCTCAGCTTCCCCTTGCTGGCAGTTTCTGCTGCTAACCTCAACATCAACCTTCTTATCTCTTCTATCTCCTTGTCCAACTGCTCTAGTGGTTGGCTCTCTTTATGCTACCTGTTCTGATGCAGCTCCTCTTTATCAATGTGTGGATCATCTTGGTCCCCCTTGTTGTTTTCTCCATCTCTTGTGGCACTAAGTCGCCACTCTGCTACAGACTCTAGTTCTGCGGTCTCATTACCGAGCTACTTCTTAGCTTCCCTTTCTAATATCTTTTCTTCTACCAGTTCTCCTACTGGTTCATCTCCAGCTTCTTCCAGATGCTCCCCAGACTAGAATTTTGCTTCATTTTTTGCTGCAGGTTACAGTTCTGCAGTCATCTCCTGTTCAGCTTCCTGGCTAAAATTTCTAAGCAATTCTGTCGAATTCCCTTCTCCTACAATTTGCATGACTGTCTGCACATGGAATTCATCTACTGGCTATGGATTTTTCAACCAATCCTCCAACATCTCTAACTCCTTCTCCCATGGAGCGAGCACCTTATCTGCATGCTCTTGTTCTGTTGGGGTAGATTCTGATGTCTGATCCATTTCTTCTTTCTCTTTGATAGTCTCTGCTAGCTATCCTTCTGTTGTTGCACCCGCAACACACGCTCTGGCCTCAACTGGGCTATTTGACAAGAATATCTCAATTCCTCCAATGATCAGAAAGTATTTATGATCCTTCTTCATCATCTCTCCTTGTTGATATGAACTCACCTCTGAGTTCTTGAGACCCTCAACCAATATCATCTCACTTCCCTTTCCCACCTCACAAATTGGGATTTCTTCCCTGGCCTCTTGATAGTCTATGAGATCCTACAATGATCCCATCTCATTTCCCACCTTGCAACTTGAAATTTCATCATTTCCCACCTGGAAGTTTCTGAGACCCTTCTATGATCTCTTCTCCTCATCATCACCAAGACTCTTCTTAGTTTCTGGCTCACAAATGTGAACCATCTCCTCCTCACCTCTGAGGCTTTCAAAATACCTCAGCTACACTCTCAATATCCTTTGCTATCCTCTGGCCAACAATTTCTGAATGGGCCACTTCAACTTCTTCTTCATGGGCCACTCATACACCCAATGCACCTTTGCATCCTGCTTCATTTTAAATGCAATCTTATCCATTTGTGCTCTCATCTCAACGAGCTCTTTGTCTATCTCAGCCTTTCTTTTCTGTTGGTGGTATTCTCTTGGACCATGTTCATGGCCCTCATTAGCCATATTAATCCTCTCTAGTTTCAACCCACTTGGCTATCAAATGTATGTTTCCTTCATGCAAATAGATCTCCACACACAAAGAATAAACACCCTGTCTTCAGATTCTGATACCATTGACGGTATCAAACTATCTCCTTTACCTCCTTCGCCTGAAATATATAGATGCAAAATCATCTTTGATACCACTTGATGGTATCGGACTATATCCTTTCACCATCCTTCTTTTGTCCACGGTCTGCAAACAAAAACTAAGCTCGGATACCACATGATGCATCCCCCCTACCTCAGTAGGGTCCATTGACCTCCCGGTCACTGGATCTTCTCACCCTCGAGCTATATTATCTCTTCAATTCCCTACTAGAATCCCATGAATGAAATACACAGGTCCTTTTATGAAACTCTGCCTGTGCGAACAAACGTTGGGCACGAGTTCCCTCCACGTGACCACTACCCATGACCACAAGCCTAACCAAAAGGCACTTCGTGTTTCGATATTTTGAGACTTCTACGTATGAGTCACCCCAAATCCTTCAATCTCCGAAATCCTGATAGGGGTTTAATGGATGCTATCTCCTTTTCCTTATCTCCGCTCATGTGACTATTCACCACGACCTCGGGCCTATCCTTTGAGCACGTCAGAATTTCGTGTATTGGGAACTCTCGATGCGATTCACCTCCATTCTCCCGACTCCTGAAATGTCGATATTTCAGTGTGCCCAATCAATGGCTCACGCTCCTCTGGATATAACGACTGCGATCTTTTCGCGAGTTCGCACTTCACGAATTCTCACCAGTCTGCCCTTTTGACCTTTCCCTCATGCGAGTCAGCGAAATGTTGATCCTTCACCACGTGTCCCCTTTCGATGGATGGTCCCGATGGTTTCGGGACTTGGGACTTCCCTGGACAATCAATGGTCCATGTCCTCCCCTTGATCGACAACTACGATCAAGTCGCGAACTCAAATTTTGTGAGTTCTTATAATTTTTCCCTTTGACTTCTTCGAGTCGCGATTCAGGGAAATGTTGATCTCCTGCCACCTTTCCTCTGACGATGGATGGTCCCAATGGTTTTGGGACTTCGCGTTTCATAATTTCCACTCTCCTGTGCAACTCCAAAGGGTTTAAACATTGTGCACACTCCCTGGATCCAACGGCTATTGGTCCACGCACTCAGATCTGACGGCCCAGATCTGTTCTCCTCTACACGTTCCTCCTTTGTGTCTCGACATGATATTCAACGCTCCAGATATCCTCCTCTGCAGCTGATTTAATCGTTGTTGACACTCCTCCTCCCGATCTTTGAATTTCTTCCTGACTTGGAATATTTCCAATGTTTCAAAGGCCTCGACCTTTGATTCCTCTGCTGTGAGCCCGATGTCTTGAGTCTTGCCTATGTTCTAAAGACATTGTCTCTCCTGAGATTTTGGACTTCGAATAAGTCCACTCTTGCGCACTCCTTGTGCTATCTCTCCTGATTTTTCAAACTAACTCAGATCTCCAAAGGGGCTCGACCCTTCTGCATCTTCCTTAGAAGAATTATGGTGCTCCTCCTGGCACACTTTGCACTCAACCTCCCGAGCTTTTGAACTTGAAACAATTCTCGCCTCTGCACACTCCTTGTGCTTGACTAGCCTTCAGATGGTTGTCTTTCAACACTTTATCTGAGTGTTGGCCTGGTGCACTCCTTGCATAGGTCTTCCTCCAAAGTGTTCAACTAATCTACCTCCTTGAGCTTCAACTGCTCAGACCTCAAAGGTCTATGTCCCTTCTGTCCCTCGAAAAGATGCAAGTGCCCTCTTGGAAACTTCTTCTCAAGAACTCCTTACTGAGCCTATAGAGTGTTCAACAATTATGTGAGTGTCTTCTCCTAGACACTTCCCTTATCTCTGAACTCGAAATAGAGTTTTTCTTGTGTACTCTTTGCACTCGCTTGATGCCCTCCTGGTAGAGCTTCACAGAATCCTCAGTGATTTTGTTTTCTCTCTGTTCCCTCCCCTGCACAGTCTCACCTCCAAAGTATTCAGTAACTCTGAGGATTCTTCTTGAGTCTGTGACTCCTTTGGTGCGCCCTCCTGGCATGTTCTTTCCTGAATTATACAGAACTCAGATGTGCACTCTTTGCATTGGCTCACAGAGTCCTCAACACTCTCTCATGCAACCCCTTGCATTAAGCCAAAAGGAACCCAGACTGAAATCAAAGAAAACTCACAGAAAATGAATTATGTCTATCCCTGCAGATGGAATCTAACATACATCTACAACATATACATATAAACACATAAAAAACATTCATTCAAATACACATAAACACATAAAGATTCTCGTGCAGGAAAAATTGCTTTTTGTATTAATCTCAGAATGCATGTTTACAATGTGTACAAAAGATCGGACTCCAACAGAGTATCGGCTCTCCTCTCTTCTCTCTAATATATTTTCTAATCTATTTGCCTCTCTTCCTTATCAAAAATAAGATACAAAGGTATTTTACAAAAGAGGGGATCCTCGAGCCTTTCCCTCCATCTACCTACTCTCATTAATTACAATGAATTACAATCAATGGTTTTCTAGTCCAGATCGGATCTAGATCTCCTCAACCTGTCAACCATTAAGGCGACCTCACCTCCAACCTGCGCAAAGGCAACAACCTTGGCTCTTCCATCCTTACACACACATTTAATTGTATTAAATACAATTTGAAATTCTAAAATGAGGGCTAGTGCCTCCTCCTCCATTGAATACATGCTTGATGTGTTGTCTAGCTGGTGTGTTGCTGAGTTGGAGCGGTGCTTCTGCATCAATGAGCCACATGTGAGTGTTGGGGGCCTATTAGACATGCAATTTTGGACACAATTTTGATTAAAATCCCAAGTATAGAAAAATTTTGCAGAAGAAGAAGGAAGACTAGGGAGCGCTCAATTGAGGCACATCCAGGAGGAAAATGTGTAGAAGGAGGATAGTGAGAAGACAGAGGAATAAAGAAGAAAAGTGAATAAAACAAAGAAGAAAGATGGTGAAGAAAGCATACGAAAAGGAAGGATGACAACTCGACGTTCTAAATAAGGAAGGACACAAAATCACCTGAATAACAAAAGAAAAACAACATGCAGGCGGAAAAGCAAGTGAAAGAAACTTGAAAAACCAGTCAAGTAGAGTATTCATACATTGTAATAAGGGTTTTGGGATGAACACAATGGAGTTTTAATCCCTAGATTGTATGTATAAATATGTAATGGGTTGAGAGAATAGGGGTTCCTGAGTGTTGAGTTCTCTGCTAAGTATTGTATGGTCTTATTATGTTCTGTTGAAGATAGGAATCAATGTCTAAATGTAAGAGATGATGCAGAGAGAGAGGGACAGGCTTGCATTGGAGAGTGACTAGGCTAGGAGAAGAGAAAGATAACCATGATGTATCTTTGTAAGCTCAATGCACAAGCCTGAAACATTTACCAAACACATAATAAAGAAGCCAATCATTGTGGATGTAGCCCAGAGTTGGGTGAACCACGTTAAATATTGTGTTACATGTCTTTTGTTTGTTTTCTTATGGAATCTGTTTGAATTCATATTAGAGTAGATTTACCTTATGTGTATTCATGGCGCAACAATTATAATTGTTATAGTAATGATTTTATGCAGTAATCTAGAATATAATGGTAAGATGAACCTCATATCCACTAAGTAATTGTTAGGTAGCTAGAGAGGTAGTGGGGGCCATCCAATTTAAGGTGGACTAGGTCCACTATATTATTAAATAAGACCCACTGTGGTATTTAGATATAATAAATGGGTAGTTAGATATAATAAATGTAAGAGGACTTCTTAGAAGGTTTTGATTCTAGAAGATTCCTCCTCTAGAATGTTCTTAGGTGATGGTAGCACTATATAAAGGGGTTCAAGCAATGTACTGGGATATGAAGAGAAGTTTTGTATTTTGAGCAGTAACTCAATAGAAGGAAGCCCCCTCGAAGAGGAAAATGAACAAGAGAGGATCCCTTTCATAATAGGATCCATTGTATGGTGTTTCCCTACCTCAAGGTTTTCTATAATAAAGTGTGGTTTCTTTTATATTTTTCTTTGGATCTATTATGATATTTCTATATTC
>SNQJ01S0029390.1:132486-149308 GCA_010110895.2 Picea sitchensis | reverse complement strand
TATTCAACAGTCAATCTATGTATATGATCAAGGAGTTATACAATAAAGTGGAATTATCTTTATGGGAAAGGGACATATTACTGTATCATATTGATAGAAAGTAAAGATTACAACCTGAGCCTTGATGTTGCAAACTTCCTTTCAATGACCCTTGGCTCTGACACACAGACTTTCTCACTTGCATGAAGAAGATCAACCACCTTTCATAAACTTGCTGGAGTTTCCTAGCTACTGTAGCTTCAGTCCTTCACACAATCTTTCACCAATTCTCCAATGTCTGCTTAACCTTGTTTTCTTAACCTTTTCCATGAGAATTCATTCAATATATAGGAGAGAATGAATTGGTTACTTGGATAAGAATGATCCCAAAATATCAGGAAATCCAGTACTAGGATAACCATTCGAATGCCATCTCATCCTTCTAGAAGATTCCCTTCTAGATGCTTCGAGAATTCATCTTTTTCCCTTCTTTAGAAAGAGCTCGCACCCTAGCCATACAACACAGTGCGAACTTCTCACACCCTGGCTTAAAGCAGCCTGCGAGAATCATGCATTCTCGCAGGCAAATATACTAGCAACCCGCGAACAGTCCTCAAAAATGTGATTTCTGGAAAGAGATGAAGGTAACTTTTCTCAAGAAAAAGTTCTAATGAAGAGCTTGAATACACCATCATCAATACATCATCATGATGACCAAAATCATGGGTAACAGTGGCCATCAGTATTGGTACATCGATTGTTATTTTATTTAGTAATTAATTGTTGCATTATTAAAAGCATGTGGTGCTGAAAATACATAATGATGGTAGTTGCTTGATATTTAATATGAATACTAGTTGAAGGTGATTGGATTGTTGTTCTAAAATCACTTTTTGGACCTATTAAAAATGTTACAAGTGGTATTACAGGAATTATTGAATGCATTTTGGTGAATGCATGTATATATTATACAAAGCATAAATGATTATGATAACAACTAAATAATGTGATTATTTCTAACTCATGAGGTTGAAAACACTTCATGAGCTGTTAGATTCTACAACAAGAAAGTTGTAGGTTAAAGTAGTTACATAATGATAAATTATGGAAAATATCTGTCAGGGGAATGTAGTGATATAAATATTGATGGATAGAAGAAAGAAAATATTGGCTAATTATACATGTGTAAAGAATGATGGGTTCATTCCAATAATAGTTGGATTAATGGGAGTGATTGAATTGTTGTTGTAAACAATTCTGAGATCACGTTGTGAATTTTTGTATTTGTTTTCATGAAAAGATACATATGCATGATACTGAAAACTTGTTTGGCTGAGTGAAGGTTGAGGAAATTGTAGGTAGAATGGTCTTGGATATGGCAGGGATGTAAGACCATAATAAAGAATGATATCTACAGCTGTAGAGCCAAACATTATGAGTATAAAATTCATGCCTGGAAATTTTATTTTCCTATATAAAACATATTTGAGAAATTAATAGTTACAAATTGTTACATGATTATGCTAACAATTGGTTTGGATGATTGAAGGTTGAAAAAATCACAAGAATAATGGTATTGTGTATGGCATTGTTGTAAGCCATAATAAAGATTGATGCCTGCAGCTGCAAGAGACAAACAAATTATGAGTTGGAAGCTCATGCTTGGAAACTTTGTTTTCCTGTATAAAACATATTTGACATTATGATTGAAATTGTTATAATAATATCTCATGATAACTGTATTTTTAAAATACATATGAGATGTTGGCTATTGAAGTTGGAAGCTCATGGAAAAACAACACCATAAGGAAATCAAACTCAATGATGAAGGCATGGAATGAAGAAAGTCCAATGGACTTGTTGCAGCTAGAGTTCTTGAAGCCGCAACTTTGAAAATTCCTGGCCGAGTGCACTAGAGCCCTAGAGAGAAGTGGACAACCTGAGGGACTGCATGGTAGAGAAAGGGGTTCATTTCTTTGGGTTTTGCAGGCTAAGAGGGAAGGAGAGCTTGCTGGTTGGAACTGTTGCCAGAAATATAAATTCTGAAGATCATTATACATGTTTTGGGTCGGAATGCCTATCTATAAATGTTTAATTTTAGGCCAGAGTGACTATGTATAAAAGATTTGGTTGGATTTCCTATGTGGATTAAGGTGAAAGAGCCTAGATTTATAATGTTAATAACATTGGAATGGTGTTTTGCACTGAGGACAGTGCCAAAATAAGGGGAGGGGGGTGTAACACCCCATTTTTAACCCTTATGAACTATAATGTATTATGTAATTGTGGCTTAGGCTGGTGAGACGATAAAGTTGAAAAGGGGCCAAAGTGTATAGGAAATGTAATACTTCATATACATTAATAAAATGCACCACTGGTTGCAAGATGAAAAAAGACAAAAGAGATAGGGGGCTATGATTCCACCAGAGAGGGGGCTTAAGGGGCTAAGTCTTGTTGTTATATTTTATTTACCCATAATTGATTTTATGGAGAAAAGGGGTTACATGAGCTTCTTGGGAGGAAGTCCATGTGGTTCTTGATTTGCATGTAATTATATAAATGTCCCTTATGGGTTGTTTTGTTTGTTGTTATTCTTCTTCTTCACTCACTCTCTTGTGGTTCAGGGGTTCACTTGTTCTTATTCATTCGTTGTTACACCCTCCTCACTCTTGTTGAATTCTTGTGCTCTTGGGGGGAGCATGGAAACGAATGGTTGGATGAGGAGAACCATTGGTAGTTGGATGTAACATATTACTGATCATTCCATTGGGGGGATGGATGCCTGAGCGCATGAGATTGACGACAGTTCGAAAAGAACTGTCCACAACTGAGAATACTTGGAGTTTCCAGTAGGAATATTTCCTCACTAGTAGCATTGGAGCCCTGGAGAGAAATGGAACAACCTCAGGGGTTGCATGGCAGAGAAAGGTGTTCATTTCTTTGGGTTGTATAGGCTGAGTGGGAAAGAGAGATGGAAATTCGGATTTCCTGTGTGGTTGGGAAACCTGAAAGCTAGTTAACCAATTGTTGTGTGTTTCATATTTGGCCTAGGACCCGTCATTGTGGATTCATAACCTTGGATCAGGGGTGACCTACTGTTGAGAGTAAAAAAACAACGGTGTCTATGGTTGGGAGGATCGTACTTGGTCTGCAGCCAGTTGGTGAATCTTTACTTGAAAAGATAAGTGCTCTATGTCATGTGTTTTCGGTATAATGTATATTCCACTATGTATTTAATTATCTCTGAGATATGCATTTATAATGTGTATGTCTACTGATTATTTTTGGTGCATGGCATGATGTTTATTTATTTTATGTTGTAGCATGGATCTTGATTAATGCATGTGGGTCTTTCATGCTTTATTTCATATTAAATGTTATTAGAATTCGAGATCAATTCAGAAACTGGTTTTTGGAGTAGCATGGTCAGCCTGTGGGTGGTTGGGTACGTTACAACTTCTCCCAATATGAACTTCATTGTCAATGGCATGCATGCCCAACCTTCACTAACCATCAACCCCATAACCAAATCAATCAATATGGCTAGTCGTGTTGTCCTTCTCATTTCCATATTGTTGGAACCAAGGCAGGCTATCAATACAAAAATCAAAACATGGAAACTATGCATCGATATCAATATCAGAACAACATATGGAGTGGTTACGCGGAGATGAGGCATGGATCTAAGAAAACATGGTTAAATAGTTGAGGGGGGGCTCTATAATCTGGTCACTCTTTGGGATTCATCTCACACATTCACTGGAACAAAATGGTATGGTCAAAGAAAGCCATGGTAAATGGAGACGAATAGAATTCCATCCGTCACCGCTAGTACATTTCCATCTAAATCAATGTCGACTTTCTTCATTATCTTGAATTTGATATTTAAACTTCGACCAACAACTTTCAATGTCGGCCTTTTCATTATCTTGAATTTGACATTTTACGTTCAAGTTTCACTCTATGAAGTAACAATAAAAGTAAGTTGAAATATGGCTTCATGGCTTGTTCTGATTGCTCGTTCCAAGCTTTTGTCCAAGTGCCTAGACTCCCGAACGCATGCTAAGATTATTTTATTTCAAAACCTGTAAAACCCTAGCTTATCCCAATCTTTATTCGGCTTGTACCATCATATTGCCAAACACAAGTTGGAAGATTATCCTTCCTGAATAAAATTAGGATGCTACATGGGATATAAGACTATGTAGCTACTATTTACGAGTAAGTCAAGGTATAGTTCTTCATGTGAAGGTGGTTGGTTCTCTTTCTGAATGACAAGAGAACTTTGCATGGGTATTGATGATGGATGCATTTTGTGCAAGTGATTAATGATCAAACCCTTACATAATCTTCACTAATAGATGCTAAGAAATTATTAGCTGCATCTCAATAAATCCTCGATAAATCAAGTGAGATGCTATCAAATCATTAAATCAAGTGACATCCTAAGAAATCACTAATTGCATCTCAATAAATCAAACATGTTTACATTAAACATTTTCTTACTTAAAAGGCAGGGGCTTGCTGCTTTGCATCTCCCCTTGTTCTATTTGGTTGTTAAATCAAACATTACCCTCAATTAAGTACATGCTTTTGGGAGCAATTCTTTGGCACATTAATGCTACCCTATCTCTTGAGATTTTGTTGTTAACTAAAAGCTAATAAAAGTATATCTAAATAAGTTTTCATAATCAATGTTCTTGTTTACATCTGCATTTGTGAGTTCTCTTCCTTGTTTTTTTGGAAGGTTCAAAGTGTCATGTAACATATGATATGAAAGCCCAAATCTCAATATAATGCCACCTAGGTCAAAGGAAAAAGTGCCATGTCCATCCCATGCAAAAGATTAAATCCCAATGTTTGGGAAACCCATACATGTCCAAGCCAAATCCTATAATCCATCCTATACATTATAGGTATCATTGTTGGTTGGTTGAAATAAACATGCAAAATGAGAAATGTCTAAATCCTATAATCCATCTTATACATTATAGGTATCATAGGTATTATTGTTGGTTGGTTGAAATAAACATGTAAAATGAGAAATGTCTAGGTAATAAGTGTGTTATCATACAAAACTATAATTGTAGTCAATATAACACAAGTATATATCTGAGGAGGTAATATGTCAAGATCAACATCATATTTAGTGTCCAAAATGGTCATTAATCAAATATTTAATTAAAAAAAGTGGAGGGCTTTAGAAGTTGTGTCATAGATAAGTGGAGATACTCGCATGCCTTATGGATCCCACTTATTATTTTGGGAGTTGTGTCATAGATAGACTAAGAGTTTTGGAGTTGTGTTTAATTATGTTTGGGATTTTCTTAAATAAATGACCATTCCCTATAATTTAGGAGTTATTCCTATTTAAGGATGTTTGATGGGCTTGGGATCCACTTTAGGTATGAGTGTTTCAAGGAAAATTTTATGGAAAAGGTTAGGAATGTTTCCCCACATTTATGAAAGAGATGGAAAAGATTAGGAATGTTTCCCCACATTCATGAAAGGGATCTCTAGTAAATTCGTTGGTGTATATTAGTGCAACTAAATAGGCATCTTTGGCTACAACTAATTGAGATAACCCCTTGGGCTTGGCCTTCAATCACCTATCATGATGTTATGATCATTTCTTGATCTGGTTACAATATTTTTAAATGGCATTAGAAAAGATTTGGCCCAATTTCTAAGAATTTTTTGGTGGTTTTTTTTTTATCCCTATGGTCAAATGCAATCAATCATTAAAACCATGCATGAGTCTAATTTTAAGAGCTTAGTCATTTGATATGTCATCTAGAGATTATGCTTCACTTTTTTTTGTTGGGTCAATGTTTTATATTAAAAATGCATTTTAATGTGTTGTAGGTCTCTCTCTTTCTCTCTTTCTCTCTCTCACACACATGGTTAAATTGTCAGCAATAAAATGTTTGGTGATATTTTTGTAAAAATATTCATATTATAAAGACTTTATATAGTTTTTAGAAAATTTTGACAAATTTTTTTTTTTGAGTAAATACTTTTATCATATAGAATTTGGATGAATTATTTAAAAAAAATGGAAATTGGAGAATCTTTTTTGGTAAAAAAATTGGAAAATTAACTCATGGGTAAAATTTAGCCTCTAAATTTTTCCCTTCCATTGAGAACTGTAGTAAAATGGAATAGAAAACCATTCAAGATGCAATTTTGTATAAATAAAGCATGAATGCTTCATTATGTATATGGTGCATTGATGAAAAAAATCCACTAAGACCTCCTATAATTTTTAATTATAATAAACCTTTATTAAAATATATAATTTCTTGAAGAAAGATTCTTGTGGAGTTTTTTTTAATTATAATAAACCTTTACTAAAACCTATAAAAAATTCTATTTTCTTTAGCAAATGTTTTTGTGGAGATTTTTTTTTGATAAATCTGTACAATCCCATTACATTAAAAAAACTCCTCTAAAACCTTACAAAACCTTGTAGTGAAAGCAACATTTTCTACAACTATTAATTTTGAAAGAGGGTTTTGACGAATAAATTTACATTGGAGTGAAAGCAACATTTTCTCTAACTATTAATTTTGGAAGAGGATTTTGACGAATAAATTTATTTGAAATGTAGATTTCTCAAACATCCAAAAAAATAATATAATATAATATAATAATATAAATTTGTAAGGTATCTTTTTAAAAATAATATAATATAAACAAATTAATAAATAATTTTAAATTAAATGATAAAAAATTATAACTTAAAATCTTTAAATAATATAATATAAAAAAATTAATAAATAATATTAAATTAAATGCTAAAAATTTATAACTTAAAAACTTTAATCCATGATAAATCAAAAATTTTAAAATAATTATATGCTAATAATCAATTTTATAAAATTTGACAAATATATAATCCAAAAATCTTTGCTGTCCCAATCTCAACCACTAAATTGCATTTCAACTTTAAAATAATCTATGCTAATAATCAATTTTATTAAATTTGACAAATGTATAATCGAAAAATCTTTGCCTATCCAGATCTCAACCACTCCACGTAATCGACAAAATACATTTACTCTTGAAACTCTGAAATGCATTGAATTTCTCAGGTTGAATCCGGACATGGCCTTCAAAACCATTCATAAATTCTTCGTAAAAATATAAAGCGCAGCTATGCCGAGATTTTCTTCTGAATATACATTGATTGGTAGACTCTGTTTCGTCTGCATTTGTTACAGACAATGGACTCTGGTGATGATACTGGTGGCAACTCGAACTCTTGCCATCGTGGACCTTCGGAAACATCCGGAGGTCTCCCCTTCATCAGTTCAAGCACGCACATACGAGGCAAGTCAGTCTCGAACTCATGACCATCCAATGCTATATTTTGAGGTTACAAAACCCATTGAGCTTCCGAAGGAGAAGTCATGCTCTGTCCAAGTGTTAAACCAGGAATTTGGGTTCACATATGGTGAGCCTCCAGTCTTAGTAGAGTATAGCCCATCCCCAAAATGTCAGAAGAATTGGAAGAAAGTGGTGATGGAGTGGAAGGCAACGTGTAAGGGGAAGCAGTTTGATCGAATTGCAGGCGTGTGGTTGAGTGGAGTGGAGATCCTTCGAACGTGCACAGCAGAGCCCACAGCCAGAGGAATTGAATGGATTGTTCTCAAGGATATTACTAGGTATTCTTCATTGTTATATAAGCCTCAAACCGTTGAAATTCAACTTCGTAACATAATTGATAAGATTAATACTGGGGTTTATCATGTCAATATAACATTTCATTTTTATGGAGATTATGACAAAGAAGGGTTAGATAACCTAGGGTTTGCAGATCTCATTCTTCCTATTTCATTGCCTAGTTCTCAGATTGGGGGATCCTGGTTTCAGATAGAAAATTCGTCTGATGTGCATTCAAAGTTGTTGCGAATACCACCTAACGCTTACAAGGCAGTTTTGGAGATTTTTGTTTCATTCCATTCTAGCGATGAGTCCTGGTACTCCAATCCCCCCAATCTGTATATTGAAGCAAACAATTTGAATAGCACACCTGGTAATGGGCCTTTTAGAGAGGTAGTGGCTTTTATCGATGGGGTCGTTGTAGGGGCTGTGTGGCCCTTTCCTGTGGTTTACACAGGAGGGGTCAATCCACTGTTCTGGCGCCCTGTTACTGGTATTGGGTCATTTGATCTGCCCAGCTATGAGATTGAGGTTACACCCTTTTTGGGTAAATTGTTGGATGGAAAAGAGCACACATTCGGTCTCGGCGTGACCAATGCTCTGGATGTCTGGTTTGTAGATGCCAATTTGCACCTGTGGCTTGATGAGAARTCTAGCAGTGCAATCAGAGGGCGATTGATTGGACACGAGGAGCCCATTTTGGAATTGTCTGTTGTGTCAAACTTCAAAGGGTTGGAAGGATCATTTCGCACATCTGCGAATAGGAAGATCTCTTCCTCTGGCTGTGTAGAATCCTCTCATGGAATGCTCATTACTCATACTTCGCAAGAGTTCAAGTATGATAATTTAATCACTTTTAAAACCAGTGGAGATGTGCAGATTGTGCAGCAAACAATAACAACCAACAGCAAGGTTATTGTGGAGACGGCCGCAGGAATAATATTATCTTTTAAAGCTGATACCTTTTTCCCCTTGTATATGGATGTTCTTCATGTGGAAAAAGGAAATCATACATATATGGAGGTAGCAAATTTCACAAGTGCTTTTAATAAATATGTATCCATTGTTGTCCCTACTAGTAGCTTTTTCAGCTCTATAAATAATACTCAAAATGCAGAAGGCTATATGATCGTCCAAAACAACCTAGTCCAGAGTGGACTGGGAAGCACCCAAGAAATGTATAATTATCAAAGCAGTGAAGGTTGCTATGTCAGGACAGTGAGTGTAAGTAACTATACACTTCTTTCAGACTTTGAAGACAACCTATGTGACAAAATAGACTAATCATGTGAGAGATGGTTGCTTACTTCCAAAGTCATGGCAAGCCATGATANAAGCAGTGAAGGTTGCTATGTCAGGACAGTGAGTGTAAGTAACTATACACTTCTTTCAGACTTTGAAGACAACCTATGTGACAAAATAGACTAATCATGTGAGAGATGGTTGCTTACTTCCAAAGTCATGGCAAGCCATGATAATTATGTTCCTTTTTTTCTATTATTTTGTGCAAATGGTAATTTATCACATTTTATAAGTCAGTAACAGTTTTCTTGTGCAACAATAAGTTACATTTCATCAATCGTATAATATATAGCATCATTTTATTTCTGTGAGAAATTTGTGCAATATTGACTCTTCACATTTACATTTTTATGCTTTTGCCTCTGAAATTAGTTGGATAATACTGAAATAGGGTAGAGATTTTAAATTCGAATTACCTTTCCCATCAGGCTTAAGAAGGTGAGAATGGTGGAAATACAAACCCATGGTAGAGTTCAACGTGTACAGAAGACAGGCTTGTCATTTTTGTATGAGATCATAGAATGCAATTTCCTAACATATAACATATAGCAATTTAGAGTTTTTGGGATTTGGAAGTTTGATTAATTTTAATTCAGATAGCAATATAGAGTTTCTGGGATTTGGAAGTTTGATTAATTTTAATTCAGGTTTGTAATTTTTATATGAGATCATAGAATGCAATTTCTTAACATTTAGCAATTTAGAGTTATTTAGCAATTTAGAGTTTCTGGGATTTGGAAATTTGATTAATTTTAATTTGCATTCATTGCAGTATTGATGAATTTTATCTATAATAGTTTTCTCTTTTTTCAATATTCTGAAACATATGCTATTATAGTTGTATATTTGTTTTATTGATATAAAATAATATGTAGATTTTTTTTCATTTATTGATAATGATTATTATTTATTTTGGTTGACTTGATATTAAGGAAAATAATAGGAAAAAATGGTAAGGAATAAATTGATTTGCCTTAAATTTTTTATTTTATATTCTAAAAGAATAGAGAGAAGCTTGCCTAAATCTTCATAGTTTTGATAAGTTAAGAGTTTATGAATATCAGTGTTATTAAAATTATTTTGAAATTGAAATTTAATGTGGGAATCATAAAGATATTCTAAAATAAAATATTTTTTTACTACCATCTTCTTAGTATCATAAAGATGAAAAATTATTTTGTCTTCAAGTCAACAATATTTCTTTTTTCTTTAAACTAGATAAAATAAAGAGATACTTTTATCTTTTGTTTATTTCTCTTTTGGACACTAACATGCCAAACATTGTTAATTATATCATTCTTAATGATATACTTATTTATTTATATGATTGTTAATTTTTTTTGCTAGAGCATTTGTGACTTGTGGGACTAGCCTTTGGTTAAGAAACCACTACTCAATTGCATATAATCTGTCAAATCACTCAAGATCACACCAGCCCTGAGCTAGCTGAATTTTTTTAGATGTCTCCCCACACTGAAACGGATTTCAAACCTGGGTAGTCTTACAAAGAAAAGATTTGACTTCTATTATAGTCTAATTACTTAAGTAAATAACACAGTAAGAAAGATTTGATTTTGAAATATGTGTAAAAATCTTGCTGTCGAGACCAAAATCCAGTTTTGGTGGGTGACGAGATCTAATTTTTCTGACAAATTATACAGTTCTTTCTGCAAAAGCTGTTTACGAAGAAGAGGAATATGCAACTGAGTTGTCTACTCAAAAGAAAGTTAGCATAAACGAATATCAACTAGCTTTTTCAATCTTCATCCATTCAAACGTGTAAGATAGCGAGGTTTTAATAACAATGCCAACTATCCAGTGGCACAACTGGTCTACTCTGGATCTTTTTCTGCACTAGGGGCACTTCATACTGGTTGGTAATATTATCAGAAAGTACAAAATTTTATTCATGCTCATGAACAAAATGTAATATGAATTAGTTAAAGTTTTAAACCTAGATATCAACTTAAAGCGAGTGTCAATCTACTTTAAGTTTTTTACCAGGTATATTGTATTTGTATGGCGAATGGATTGAGTAGTATTATATTGTGCCTGTGAGTAGCTAATTGTATAATATCTTTCTATTACAGTTGTATAGGTGAGTCTTAAGTGTCTTTTAGAAATTTCTTTAGGCACATTTAAATGATAGATTTTTAGTTTGGAATCACTTTAATGTTTTTAGCATGATTTCTAAGAAGTGTTTAAGGCTTGGGTATGGAATCTGTCACTTCAATATTTAGGATATTATTTTTAAGGTTGTAAGTTTCCCAGCAAGTATCTATCACTTTAATGTTTTGAACAAAATTTTAAATAATTTTTACCTCTTTGTATAAGGCTTGAGATACATGGAGATATATCGTATCCCCATTACATCTATGCATGACTTTGATATTGCCGTATTACGGTGTTGTTACATGTCTAAATATGGATATGGAGTATTCAGCTGTGGACTCTTCTAGAGTACACCCAAGATTTTTGCCATATACATTTGGCGGCACATATTCAGAGTTGTATCCCAAAGACATACACTAAAAAAACATAATATAAACTAAAAAACATAATATAAACAGGGAAAAAACTAAAATTCTAAAATATCCACAACCCCAAACTTTACATGCAAATCTTATTTCTGTATCCTCTTATTCTTGATGTTTTAGTGAACAAAGAAATGTTTGTTTGTAATGATATGTTTAAAATCTGTCTATATGTATTTTGTTGATTGTTGATTTTTATATTTTCTTTTGTATTAAATAAAGAGTTTAAAGACCAAAATATTACATTCAAAGAGAGTTGGATTCTTTTGTTTATTATTAAGGCATGTTTTAAATTAAAATAAAGAGTTTGATTTATTATTATATAAAAAAAAAAACAAAAAAATTATATCCAAAATTGGTCTATATAAACATGTCACAAGCATGATAAGCCAAATAGCATATAGAACAACATCAGTATCATTATCATTCATCATCTTCAACCATTGAGTTCCCCTTTAAATATATTTCAATTTCGTTTATCATTTCATCATCTATTGGAATTATGGGTGTAATCTTCACATGACTATGACACACTTATGCATGTCATTAATGTCATTAATGTATTTGTCATCATGGTTAAGGCCACTCTTTAATCATTCTAATTGTAATCATGGATCAAGGCCAACCTAGCAAACTTCACATGTAGGCCTCTCATTAACCCCTCCCGGGGTTAGCGCCCTACTTGAGCTATACACCATGACTATCATTTGTATTATATCATCTTGTGTACTTGATATCTCTTGTAAAACGTTTTATGCCTAAGGGACCTATCTCTTTGGTGTTCTCTTGTCATTGACACGTCTTTCTTTTATGATCAATTTTGCATCTCTTGTGTAGCACATTTGTGTTTGGGTGTTTTTCTCTCTCTAGTGCCCTTGTGATTGGGTTGTGGGTTTGTCTTTGGTTCCATTTGATTTTCCTACTTTCACTTGTGAATCTTACATGGTATCAAAGCAAGTGTCAACCTTATTCTCTCAATTCTATAGATGATCCAAAAACTATTGGCTAGTGGCATCGGTCAACAACTCTTGTGACTACGAAATTAGGGTTTTCTTGAATCTCCTTTTTGGTTCTTTTGGTTTTTTTTTTTTAAGAAGCTTAAACCCTCTTTAAGGTTAACACCTTTCTTCTAGGGTTTCTTGGGTAATCCTAAGGTATTTTCACTCATTTTAAAGGCTAATGCATCCTTTCCTAGGGTTATGTAGGGATTTTACCCTTCGATCCTAAAAAGATAGAACATTGAAGGCTTCATTCTTTAATAAGGAGGCTTCTTCTTGCTATTGCTAAGCCTAATGGATTCAAAGTGGTTGTTTACTTGATTGAATGGGGCTAATTATCATACTTCGGAAAATCAAATCATTTCCCTTCTTCAAAGCAAAGTCTTATGGATGCATTTGGCAAAACCTCGTCCTCTTGTTGATGATGAAAGTTATGACATTATATGTTGGAAGAAGGATGAAGCTCTTGGGATAATCACTCTATAAGTCAAGTCATATTTTATTCATGATACCAAGGATAAAAAAGTTACAAAAGAAATATGAGACACATTCAAGAGTCTCTTTAGAATTGTGAATACAATTGAGGTCAACTGACTCAAAAATGAACTTTCAAATCTCAGGATGGGTGACCTCAACACCAATGAAGAGTATGCTGCAAGGTTTAAAAACTTGAGGTTTAACATCATAAAATCAGGTGGAAAGACAAAATCAGATTTGGAATATGTAAGTATTGTTCTGGATAATTTGTCTCTTGCATTCAAGTCTTTTTGTATCCTATAGTATCCCTTTATTTATCAAGGGTGTTGCGACTCCTTTCTTGATGATGTTTTCTCTAATTCAATCTAGCATCAAGTTACTTTGAGGAACATGGGTGAATTAGCCGCTCGAGATCAAGCACATCCAAATGCTATTGCAACCCCTCCTAAATTTAATTTTGACTAGGGAAAAGGGGAACACTCAAAATTCTCCAAAAGGAAAAGACTTGTACACAACCACTATAATAAGGAGGGTCATCTCTTCAAGTCTTGCTTTACTTGTCTTCAGATAATTAAAGAGCATGTGAGATCTACAATAGGCACTAAAGTTATTTTCGATGAAAATGTGGTTCCTCTCACATTGTACATTAAGTAGTGCAGTTTGCATATTGTTCCTCCGCTTCTTAGAAAAAGTGGATAGTTGATTCTAGAGCTCCTTGACATATGACCAAACATGAACACCCTCTCTTTGATTATTGACAACATCACAATGGAGAGAAAGTGGTTATTGGTGACGATTGGACCCTACAAGTTTCAAGTTGTGGCGATGTCATCATAGATTCAACTAAGTTTGGATATGTTCTTCGTGTTTAAGGTGGTGAACCAAATATTATCTCTATGTATTGCATCACATACCAATAAAAAGGTGGAATGTTGGCCAAATCAGTGGGTTGTAAAGGACACAAGTGATGGTTTTAAAGTGGTTGCCTCAAGGGATTGTGATGAATTTGATTATATGTACAAATTGGGGAAGAATCCTTCTTTGAAGTGAAAAGGGTTTGCTTCTATGGTGGCCAATACTAATGAAACCAATATGCTATGGTATCAATGTCCCAGTGATACCAACTTTAGCTCTTTATGACATATGAGTCATTTACATATGACATATGGCCTTCCATAGATTGAACATGATCTAAGTGGACATCGGTGACCACCAACCTCTTCCATCGACTCAACATGGTTCTCCATATTGGCATTTGTTTATCTACGGGTTTTCAGGTCGTAAACTTCCAGGGCCGTTTTGAGGCCTTAAACAATGTTTTTTGGTAATTTAGGGGACTTGAGTGGTTGTTTGCCAACAATTGTACTTATTTAGATTTTTCCAACGAACCACTATGTGCCTCAAATGGATATTGATTGCAAAATTTGCACCCCCGAGAATTTTACTTATCAACTAACCACCTCAAGGCCCACAATCCTTTTGGTGCTTCATCTCCTAGGGTTATAGTTTTGGATATTTAGGGTTTTTAAGAATTGACCTCTGTATTGACTAATCAAATGATGTGTATGTATTTATCTCCTTGAGGACTTATGCTTCTGCTTGATTTTCCATATGCTCTACCTTAACCCTTGAAGGTACTTCTCCCACGGAGTTACCTCCGAGTTCCAGAGTCGGAGGAAGCCTCTTGGCCCCACTACCATCTCGGTAATTCCACGAAAATTTCCTCGCCTTATTTCAGAACTTAAAGTTCTGTGAGCTAGGAAGGCGCTTCCATCAAACCCGTAGCCTAAGAGACCTTAGGCTTGCGCCCACGACCTTAACCAAATCTAATCTAAGAAAAGAACTTATAGCCGAGATTCATCAGAGGGTCCATATGACTCGGGTCTAGGGACCCTGCGCTAAGTCCGAAAGGAGCTAGCTCTTGATGGCTTCAGAGCTTCGGGAGATTGAAATCCTGGGATGTCAAACTTCATAACTGGAAAAAATACCTGAATGTCGGAGACGCGAAAGGTTGTGATTCGTTGATCTGAGGAGTTCGTTGAGGCCCCTTCTTGACCATATGATCGTCTAGTGGGAAGGATTCGCGTATGGTACTTCGATGAAGTCCTACTTCGGGAGAATGGAGATGCTATAGCATCAAACTCCCCTAACGTCGAAGTTACGAAGTGAAGGAGAGTCGTAGATTTAAGGGAGATTGTTAGGAGACCTGCCTACCATTCGATCATTTAGGAGAAGGGACCCGCAAAGGGTACTTTGACGAAGTCCCGCTTCAGGAAAAATGGAGTGGCAGTGAAGCCAAAACCCCCGAAGGCCGAATTCATGAAGTGACTAGGACCGTAGATCTGAGAATCCTTCGGGTCTTATCTTAGCCATCGGATCTACGATGAAGTCATCCTGACATTGACCGCTTCGGGAGACACTAGCACATATGACCAAATTTGCCGTGGTTTTTCCTTGCTATTGCCACACTTATCCGTCGCAATTTCCACGAAAGCTAAGACTATTTTTCGTCGCTATATCCACGAACCAGGTGTTCGTGGAAACAACGACGAAATTATCCCTCCACATTTCCTCACCATCAAGATAGATTAACCTTATACATCGTCACAATTACGACAAAACTTCGTCGCAATAGGGACGAAAAATCGTGCTAATGTAAACAAATTGTGGAAAGTTGTGACGCAAAAGTGTGGCAATAACGACAAAAATTTATGGCAAGAAAAAACTTACAAGGAAGATGCTGTATGTGTGACGCAAAACCGTGGCAAAGTGAGACGAACTTTCGTCGCTATTGCCATGGTTGTTCAAAATAAAATTTGCCTTCCGACGAACTATCGTCGATATTGCGACGCGTCGTTTAAGTTTAAAAAAAAAAAATACACACATGAGATATGGTATGACCATATTACATTGTAATATGGTAGACCATATTACAATGTAATATGGTAATACCATATTACAATGTCATATGGTAATACCATATCACAATGTCTCTACTTTCTCAACAAGATGCAAGAAGTTCTTTTTAAAAACAACTTAGGATAGCGATTTGTCCTGAGTGGGATCGTGACCTTGGCATTCAACAAGATATGAAGTAATTCATTGCTGACAAGTGTAGCAGGTGTGCAGGTCCACTAGTGTATGGATATTATCTACTAAGAGGCAAACTTGAACTTCCTCTTTCAGAATAGATGGCTCATATAGCTTGAGATGATTGACATAAATGATATTATGGATGTCTAGCAAGGAAGGGAAATACTAATGACAACCATTGTCATTAATATATTGAAGAAAAATATAGGGACAATAGCAAATAGGCTTGAGTTTTTTATGATGCTACACCTTAAAACATTGTTTGTCCATATACAACCAAATTCAGTCACCAATTTGAAACTAGACAAAGCCTTGATGGTGATCCTAGAGGGATTTATAATGATCTAGGGAGGATTGAAGGGAATTAGTAACCAAAAAATGAATGCTAGATAATTTATGAGCATATGAGATTCTATACATTTTACCTCTCCTTTTAAGAACTTCTATCCATAAGATGTGAATAATAGCAAGATGCAAAGAATGAGCAATTCAAGAAATTATATAGGGGTAATATGAGGGTCTTTGCAATGTACACGAGATACATTTTTGTTGTGAGAGAATCCTCCATCAACTAGGCCTATATATCCCATGGTACATGTGAAGACCCCTATGCCTTGAGAATTAGTGTAAGGTAAAATTACAAGGTGTGCCCTGTGGATTAGTGTAATGTTAGGCAAGTAGAAGACAAATGAGAAAGAAATATTGGTAGACAAACATTGCATGTTAAACACACAATTTTGACATGGGGGAACAAGCGAATTTAATCACTTCATA
>SNQJ01S0029390.1:89004-113612 GCA_010110895.2 Picea sitchensis | reverse complement strand
ATTATAAATTATATATATATATATACATATATTATATAATATATAATCCCTAACTCATAGCCCCTGAGCAGGGGTGATTTTAAGAACCCCCACTAAATTTATATATATAATAAATGGGCGAATCCCCATGATACATAGGAAAAATTGAAGGTTATTTTATCAATAATATAATATATATATATATATATAATTTTTTATAAAATCTTTTATTCAATTATATAATCTTCTAAAATCTTGGCGAATCTTTCACTGAATTATAAAATCTTGTAAAATCTTGGCGAATATTTCATTGAATTATAAAACCTTATAAATATGAATATGCAACAATATGAATATGCAATATGCAAAAAATTTTGTAGACTTATGGTGTAATCTATCGCAGTGCATGGATCTATGACAATTCCTTTTGAACTGATGGGATGGGTGACTTGATGTCTCCTGAACTAGTCCACACAAACATTCAAACGAGATCCACCCTTGCATGTTTTCTACACAAAAGAATAGAATTGAAATTTGTTTCCTGCTCTTGTAATTCTGGAACTCTGGAACATGCCAGATGCATGAACAAGCAAATCCATGGCGAGCATGTATATGGATAATGGAACCACATTCACATGTAAAACTCATGACCCCTTCATGTTGAATGAGACTATACAGATTGCAGTAGTAATTATATGACAACCAAGCTTCAAGACTGTAGATAAATGTTTGTCCTTCCTTGGGATGATATCTACCAAATCTACTTATTACAAATTTTGGAGAATCCCTAAAATACCTAGAGGTATCTTCAGTGCTAATGGAATTAATCACATGATGTAAAATAATGTGAATGACTTCACTCCTTTTAACTAAGTTAATTAAACATTCAATACAATAATTAACCGGACACTCAGGACAACCATAGAGTGTTCTCATCACCTTGCAGGTGACCATCTTCGATCCTTCTCTGGTAAGTAGATCATCCAGACAGTTATGTTTGTCAGGTTTGTATTCTATGGAGAAATCAAACTCATGCAACCATGCGCTCCAATGCATGACACATTGTTGCCTTGTTCCAGTAGCCTTCTATTCTACAAAATACTCTACATATGCTTAAGATCAATATGAACTATGAAATGGATAGGTTTAATAAGTAGCATGAACAATTTGATATCGTTCTTGACTGCTAGGATTTCTTTATATGATGGATATTTTAATTCAAGTTCTTTGAAACAACTAAAAGAGTACATGCAAACTTCTTCTCTATGAACATGTTTTTGTAGGACAATTGCCCAAATGACATTTGAGGCATCTGTCTCAAGAATGAATGGTAGGTCCAACTTAGGAAGAGAAAGATCCTTGAGGTTTTGGATTTTTTGTTGAATAGTTTGTATGGATTTAGTCGTTTCGTAGGTCCATGGTTCTAGTTTGTACTTTAATATCATATGAAGACAGAGTATGTATGCAACCTGATTCTTATATAAGAATCTAATGTAGTTTAATGTTTAAACAACCTAAGAACCTATGGAGTTGATTTTTGTCTAGGATTCTATCTAGAAACTCTGCCACTGCCTGAAGGACACGAGTTTGTAGTTCTACTTTGCCTTCATAGATAAAAAGACCAAGAAATTCAATCTTGGTTTTCCCTATCTCCATTTTCTTCTCGGATAATGCAAGGATGTGTCTAAAAACAATAGAGAAGAACTCCTCTAGATGTTTTTTATGCTAGTTAGTATCATAAGAACATACTAATATGTCAATTATGTATGCTATTACAAAATCTAAAGGACTGAAAACATCCTCAATCTTGTGAAATTATGATGGAGCATTCCTCAAACCGAAAGGAAGAACAAGCCACTTGTATTGGCCATGAAGAACCACAAACCCTGTTTTATACCTATCTGTAAGTACTATTCCAATCTTCCAGAAACCACTCTTTAGATCAAACTTATTGAATATATGACAGTTGACTATTTTGGTAAAAAGTGTTTCTTTTGAGGGTAGTGGTTACCTGATAATCATTGATGTTGCATTCAGGGGCTTATAGTTGATCACCATCCTTGGTTTGCCACATTTTTGTTTTGATTCCTTGTCAACATAAACGTTGAGCAAGCCCATGGACTTCTGCTACGCTCAATGAGTTTTCTCCATAGGTGTTCTGCAATATCCTACTTGTAGTAGTCCATCTTAGTGGGAGACATTTGATTTGCATAAGCCTTTTGAGGAGTTCCTGAATAATTTTCTCTACTCCAGAAAGAATTTGGAAGCTTTGCAGTAGATTACATCGTTATTTTGTCAATAACTGCTTATAAAACAGATTGGCCATTAAGATTTGCATGCTTACATATCTTCTTAATCTTCATCAACTGTTCAATTGATTGATGGATCATTTCTGGAGATGGATCCTATTGATCCGGCTTAACCCTTTCAACATATTCAAATTTCACAGGAATCAGAATAGATTCATTCCCTAAATGCAATGTAACAGTGTCTTGAGCTATAATAAAAGGTAACCAATGATTTACAAAGTCATGGCCATTGCCTTAACATAACATCACAACCCAAAATAATGTGTAAGTAGTGTACAGTGAATTTCTCTGTCATTAAGAATGATAGGAAGTCTCTCAACTCGATGTTTGATATATTATCAACTCATCATTTATAGCCATGAATCCGGTTTCATGTTGTTCCCAAAAATATCGAGGGATAACATTATACCTAGCAGATGAGATCATTGATCCCATGTCTATTTTTGCATCTAGCTAGTATAGCTTGTATAAAAAAATTTTTGAAGTGATAGTAATGAAAAGCCTATCTTTTAATCCAAGCATTCTTATGCATTAACAATGTCTTTCAACATAGTCATTACTTATCTATTCTTGAGGGAAAAGCTCAAGAGATTCATCTGGAATATGTGCCAAAGCAATGGCTTCTCTTTGCTACTCTGTCCTTTCTAGTCATTCTTCTTCTGAGTCAGATATTGTAGGAGATTTTTCTTGGTCCTCTAGTAATGTTCTTATTTCCTCTTGGTCCTGAGCAATACCCTATTTTAATTCAGCCATAAGCATCAGCTTTTGTTGCATAGTTTCCTACAACTGAAATATCTTTGTTTCCCTTTGTCTCCTATGAATCCTTTCTTGAATAGTGTTGGGATGGTATTTCTGGTAGTGAGTATAGAGTGTATCCATTGGATAAGGAAAACATGAATGAGGATTCTTCTTTCTATGTGTGGGAACCTTGGGGGCTTTGGAAACAGGTTTTGACAAAGTGGCTACATCAATCACCATGTTCCACAAGAACAGATTAGAAAGTCGAGAAATGAGTCAAGAGATGGAAGAAGCATGAAACCTTTGATGGAGAAAATGATAGAGAGAGACAAAAATTTTCAAGCTAGAGGGAATGAAGACTAGCTAACAAGGCTTCTTCTACGGGTTCACTATGGAACATTTTAATAGATAAAAAATTAATGTCAGGAAATTCATCAGGAGAATATGTGTCATTTTAAGAAAGAGAAGTTAAATAAGTACAAGATGAATGAGATTATACAGTAGATTCAGAAGAAGAAATCAAAGGAAAAATTAATTCAGGATCGAAGTCTAAAGGAGAATGAGAAAGAAGATCCCATTCTGTTGGATCCAATGTCGCACAAAAGACTGTTGCAACCTTCTTGCCAAATTTAGTCTTGGTTTTCTAGGGACACTTGGATGCCCAATGCCCTTTTTATTTACAAATAAAACACCTGCCTTCTTTCCTTTTGTTGGTTCGATGCTAGACATTGGATGTTCTTTTTCCTAGATACTCAACATAGGGCATCTATCTCTTGTATTTGTACCTTAAAGGTTTTTTTTTTTTGCAGGAGTAACTGGCATACCACTATTTCTAGGGACGACCAAAAGTAGGTTTTAGGGAACCTATTGCAGTGTTTACTTATAAACATCTAATGATGCTTGAGTTCTTTTGCATATTTCTTTTGAACACATTGCCTTTGAATTGTTCTAACAATAATATCATCCAATGATGCTAATGACTGGCTGTCTACTTGCAACTTATGATCAAGCATGTATTCTTTGACAAGATCAGGAATATGACCTGGCATAGTATCCAAATAATGGTGAATATAGGCAATGTTAGAGGAGTCAACTACCTTGTAGAGAAGCTTATGCATTTCACACTTAAATTTATCCAAAAGGGCTAAATTATAAATTCATTGAGACATAAATAAACTGGCATAATGTTCAGTGTCCATTGGGGCTTGGCCAAAGAACTCATGGCTTACGACTTGAACCAATGCAACAATAGTATCATAAGATTGAGTTACTTTAATTGTTTTCTCCTGTGGTAATCCATACCACCAGTTTTTTATCATACCTGTGAAACCCCATATTAATCGGAAAGTAAGCTCTTGCCATGTGACTTTGTCTTTGAGAATAGATTTATGTATGTTAGCCCAGTCTTCCCATGAGGCAATTACATTAGGAAGTTGTTGAGGTGTGAGGAAATCTATGTTACTGTTAGGGCTAGATATAGAAATATTTGTACCAGAATAGAAGTACCAAAACATGTATTAGCCAATCCAGGAATGTTTTTACACTTTCACCTCTGAGCTTCCTTAAGCTCAAAACATATATGGAATGCCTGAGTCTTTGACTATCCATTCTGGTGGTTCATCTTATTTGATGTCAACCTCTCTTCTAATTTTATGCTGTATTTTTTCTTTAGAAATATAATCAGGTTCTTTGTCATGTGTTACAATTTTGGTATCATATTGTATCATGCTAGCAGTATGATTATCTTTCCATTCTTTGAAATCTTCTACAAATTTATGATACCTCTATTTATCTTTTTATTTTTTGACAGCGTGACTTGGGCATAAACTAGATGAATTGCATTCCTTCTATCTAAACCTCTTAAAAACTTTAGAGGTGATAGTAGGATGATTGGAGATACCTTCAAATGAATGTAGATACAACAATTTATATCTAAATACACTAGATAGATTCAATTTAACATATATAGAACAAAAAGTTGATCTCTTTAGATTTCTCAGTTAAACAACCATTAAGGGTTTGGCAGAGCCACATGTTTGCATGAATTGATAGTTGTAATACTATAAAGAATGTGAAACTGGGGAAGTTTTTGTAATAAAGCTTCAGTTAGTATGGCATATATGTAGACCTTACTAAAGAACAAATTCAAGGTACTTCATTGGAAACTTTGAATGATATCATGACATCACAAAACTAAAGATGATGGCATATGTAATTGAGATGATGAACCAGAGAAGCACATTAACTCTCTAGCATCAATAGACAATATGAAAAAAAAATCCAGTGTTTTCCTCTTTACAAGGCATTACAAGTGAATAGGTGAGGTTCATCTCAATTGGTACACCACTAGGGAATATTATGTCTTCACATAAAGGGTCCTATAATAATATGAATATCACCAAAAAAAAAAAACATACATACCTTCAGATAGGAGACCAATTGCCACAGCTAAATCTTCAATGAATACTTGAAATTTCTGCAATTAGTTATGGAAGAATGCAACATATCCATTTAACTACCCGAGCCATGGATGAGACACTAAATTGATCAAGCTATCTCATTAGAAGCAATATTTTATTGTATGTCATATGTAGGTTACAAAGTAGTAAATTCTGTGGGTTTTTCACTTGAGGAACAGTGGGGACAAGTGTTTTCTCCACTTTAACTGATGTAATTTATAAGTAGTTGTCTACATAGATGATATGAGGCTTTCCTCATCACAAGTAATTAGGTATAGCGTTTCCTTATATCTTTTCATTCTAGAGTACACAAGAACAAGCAAGTGATAATAAATAGACCCTTCTATCCAGATTCCATATTGAAAAATTGTTGCATCAAAAGATCCCAGTAAATCTAATTTACATGATTATGGAAGTAGTAGCAACCAATGCTTCAAAATTTTAATGTCAGTCCAAGACAATTCATCCCGCTTCTGATGGAAATGAATTTTAGAGTAGAAGGTCCCACCATAGGCACACATGACCAAGGAATTCAATTTCTCAGGAGATCCAAAGTAGAATTTGAAATCCACGACAACTTCTCCCAAAGTTGAATATCAGAAAATTTAGTCCTTCCCTAGGTTAAACTTGAAATCATTTAACCTATTTTTAGTGGGAAAATTATGAGCTCATCTGATATGCTAGGAAAGTAAGGGAGTTATGAGACATCGATTACACTATTCCTAGACAAAATACAAGAAAAGAGAGCATCCAACATGCAGACTCTGACAAGATTTAACTATAGCAAACTAAATGATTGACAACTGATATATTTCTATAAAAGTATTTATAAATAAGGGCAAGCAATGGATTTCTACTAGAAAACACATTTCCAATATAGCAGAACAAGGGTTAAATTACTTATAATGAGAAATTGAAACACTAGCGAGAAGACAAATGCCAGACAATACTAAGAAATACAACTTCATCTTTTGCACATATCAAATATAGAAGAATAAGGACTAACTAACTTATAATGAGAGGCTAAAATACTAATTTGTGATTTTATTTCCATTAATAGACCATAGAATTAAGGATGCAGAGATGGCATGGTATTCTAATTGGATTTTGCTCTAGACATTTATTACTATCCTTTACATTATATTGTTGTTGATATGTTTGAATCTCTATTAGAAGTACACCTAGGAAGATAAACATATATAATGTATATTTCAATTACATGTTAGTTTCTCCATTGGAAAAGAAGAATTTCTTGCTTCAAGATGTTGTGCAATGAGTTTTGCATTCTCAAAGGGTGCAGGGTCAACTTTACATGTTTCCAGGTATATCTATAGATGATGCTTGTTGATTGAACATGACATTTATTGCATAGCCAAAATAAATTTTCATATCATATGGACCTCTGCAATGGCAGCAAAGGAGAGAGGTGTTCACTAATATAGAAGCATCATAGTACTAGTTGATTTTTCTTGTTACAACATGGAAACCTTTGAAAAATATGTTGATCTTCTACCCCCTTCAAAAGAAAATAGAGAAACTATCAATGACAGTTAACTTGTTCTTCTTGTTATCCAAAGCTAGTTTTTTAAGGATAAAATGATGGTTATGCATTACTGCTAATATATAAATACAAACCACTGGATAAATAAAGTATAAAGAATTGACACTAGTTATTACATATACTTTTAAATCCAGAACTGAATCTGTGCCGAACCTTTTTAGCATTTTTTATCCATACACAATGCTCCTTGATTCTTTATGCATACATGATCCTCTTAGGATCCATTTTGCTGATTGTTTCTCATGGGGAAGATGAATCCCCAGATGGATCATGCCTTGTTGTAACCTATGAAGCAGTGCACGATAAATATCAAGAAATACCCCAAATAACAAATGAGGGATAAAATTTATATTTAGCTCTAAACTCGAAAAGGATTATAAAATATTATTTTGATGACAATTATAGTTTGTACAATCTATTGTTCTGTGTTTCCAGTTTTCGATCTTAACAGTATCACGTGCAATTTTTTTTTGTTCATGTCTATTATAGATCTCTATATATTTTTGAAAACTTGTCTTGACAAGCCCCTGAATACTATTTAGAAGTCTGCTACTCCCTTTGATTTGTAGTTACCCCTACTCTTGCAGACATATCTCTTGTAATGATCTAGGATTTTCATGTGCTCTTGTTAGAATTTTTAGATCATGGTAAACAGATCTGCACTCAGAAATACAAGCCCTAACAACCTGGGAAACTGAAAATGTAAACACTGATCAAAATAGTAGATACTGAATACTAGTTCCGCAAACACATCACTCTGATAAAATATGAAATCTCAATCACATCTGCTTATATTAACTGTAAGAAATACATGCAGTGACTCAAAAATGGAATCAATCCACCACACACTCTGCCTTGCTTTTATAGGACAAGATTTCTAGTTTTTTTACAACAATAGAACCATCTCTGTGGAACACCTTATAACCCTAGCTTCTTAAAACAAAGTGCCCAGACAACATGAAGGGCTTCCTAAAATAGAAAATCCTAAATCTCTCTAGAGGAGCACACCAAAATTGCATGAGAGGAACCCTTAAATGGAGTGCCCAACATGGAGAAGACAGATTACATAAATGCATGGGTCCTCTAGCCTGGAAAAAGCACCCCATCTAATCTTGGAAGAACTCTCTCAAGTGATTTTCCAAATTCAGAAAATTATGCTAAAAATAAAACAACGTTAATTCTTAACTGTTCTAAATTGAACTATGAACAACACTTTCTAAACAAAAAACACGTTCATTAAAACAAATAGAAAGAATAGGAAATAGCCCATTACCCTCTGCCACTGTCAAATAACTACCCTGCACCCTCTATGACTGTCACATGAATTCTCAGTGCACTCTACCACTATCGCGTAACTGTTGTATGCTTCCAAGATGCTTCTTCGTCTGTGCCATCATACACTGTTGCGCCAAGATTGATGCAAGTCTTCTTGAGTGCACCGAGATGTGGAGAGATACCTTTTGAGAAACCAAGTAGCACTAACATTGTGGTATTTAGACCTCAATATGGATCAGAAACCACTAGAATGAAACTTCTTCATCTAGGCCTGCTAATGAAGGAAGTTGATTAATGAATAATCTAAGTAATGTCTCATTTTTGTGTTATGAAAGAATCGTTGTTCATTTTGGTTCTTAGCATATTTCCCTTGTTTTCAAAGAGCCCTTGCCCATTCAAATTTCCAAGAAAGATAAAGGAAAAGGCACGGCTAAGCAAATTTCTATAGAGGAAAGAGAAGAATAGTTTGTTGAACCTGCAAGACATCACAGTTGTCTAAGGATGTTCTCCCATAATGATATTGATTTCAATGAACATTCAATTGAGCTAGAATAGGCAAAGAGACTTGAAGAATTATGAAGATCAACTTTTGAACTCTGGAGTTGTTATTATTATCCACAAAGCTCACTATTTGGGGTAAATATGCATATATGGATAAACCAAAACTGTAGGGTCTTTCTTCTCACCAAATAAGATTATTTGGATCCAATAATAATCATAGGACACTAACATAGAATACCATTTCAAGATTCAAGCATTCTAATGGTTTTGATTGGAGTCATTGTAGGTCCATAGTGTTATTCATAGTAGAGCTTTGGTTAAAATTTAATTGTGAAATTTTTCTGCTCACTTTTTGACTTAAAAACCAAACCATTAGCACCCCCTTTCGATGATTTAGTACAGGAGGTCAATTACAATGCAACCATCATAATCATCTACATTGTCATGTATATGCATGCTATTATAAAGTTGTCTAGATTGTGCTCTCAATTTCTCATCAACTTCAAAATATTCACTCTACTCTATTATGAGATGAATTATGACCAATACTATTACTTCTGAAATAAAATAAAGAAAACAAAAATATGAAATTGAATGCATCAAGCTGGCAAGTCAGAAAAAGGTATCAATGCAAACCTAATTTCAATAAATCCAAAAGGAGTGAAATAACACATCCATTGCAACAAGATATAATGTGGCAATTGTCTATGGTAAACAGTAGTTATAATACACCATTTTGTCACATCGAAGTGAATTCCTGCCTAATGTTAAGTGGATTGTTGTGGTTGAAATCATAGCCTGTAAACACAACCTAATCAAGAAACAATAGCATTTGTCCTCGGGAATCATCAATCCTAGTTTGATGTGGGTGAATGCAAACCTAATTTGGATAAATCCATTAAGGACCAAAATAACACCATCGACTGCAACAAGATATATATGGAAATTGTGTACAGTAAATTCCAGGTGGTACATTGTTTCATGATTCATCACAATGAAGTTAGTTTCAATCAAATTTTTGGTGGATTGTCGAGGCAGAATCCATAGCATGTAACTAATCAAGAAAACAATAATAGAGAAGCTCATATTTTTCAAAGAGAAGCCTCTATTTCCATTATTATCTTTACTTCTAGTATTTAGGTTATAATTAGAATTGGGATATTGTAATCTTGCTGAGAAATGGAAATGAAGATTTATCAACAAAAGTATTGGACCAGTTTCTCCAAAAAATGTAAATGAAATAATGATTGAGAATAAATCCTACCATCCAAGCTCAAATACCCCTAAATATGCATAAGATAAAAGAAGCACTAATATTTTCATTCCAACAACATTGAGTTCACTCATATATGTCATGGGAGCTTGGCAATTACTAGTAGCATAAGAATGCAATTTCATCTACTTGAATGAGCCCATTCTTTCTTAGCACAATTCTTGTTAAATAGAGTATCTACCCTTTAATAATAGGACACTATCTATGTGAAGAGATAGGTCCCATCTGCATCAAATTTCAACTTCATTTCCTGTCACATACAAGAAAGAGACAATGTAATAGTTAAATATCAAATCATCAATGTTAAAATAACTTGCATCAATAAAATGTGGCTCTGATTTTACAATGAAAAACACAAAATATAGATTATAGAACCTATTTTTACTTGAAATGCATCCTCAAATTGACATATAGTAATCTTGCTATGATAAATAATTTCCGACCTACTCCAAAAATAGAGGAAAAATGTATCACAAGAATCGCATCATCTGTTTTATTCCATTCACTATTTCTTTCACCACCAATGGAACACATATAGTGAAATAAGTGTTCCCTAGGCCATCATATATATTGGATTAGATCAAATGTTGCGGTATATCAATTTCCTAGTTCTCATATTGGTGCTCATTTTCTTCATTCTGAACAAGACTCTCTTCAGATGGACTATCATTATGAGCCTCCAAAGAATTATGTTCCTTATCAAGTTCATTAGAGAAACTTGTTATATTGTTTTCTCCCCTTCTATCACAATCTGATCACCAAAGAGCTAGTGCTCTTTCACATGGAAAATTGGAAATGTCATACTTTGTTACATATAATCTTAAACATATATCCATATGTTTATCAAGCTTGTTCCTCATCTTTGACTTCAAAAATGATAGTGCACTAAACATTCTCTCATCCTCCACTGATCCCAAAATCATTGTTTGACACAAATCTGCTAATTTGAAATATTTGGATATGTTTTCATGTAAGTATTGGCTAGAACCTAAAATAGTCCATAATCTTGTTACTGCACCATATTCTAGAGAATTCTCCAAAGCACAAAATTTATTCCACATTGTTTCAACGAAGCGTGTCGCTTGTTGAAACAATTTTGATTGATCCAAAATACCTTCAAATTATTCTCCATGTATCTTGACCTTCTTGCAAAAGTGGTCCACTAAAGTATTTAATTTTTCCACAAAGTCACGGTTTAAAGTAGGTTGACATTTTAAATTGTTCCAATATTCAGGGTACACCATAGACATGGCCTCCAACAATTCATCTCGAGGGAATCATTCTCTTATCTTTGATGATAGTGACTTTGCAATTTCTATCAAGTTGTGTCTCATTGAAATGACACCATTTTCGAATAGGTCTCTTGACACAGGGAGCTCTTTGGTGGCTCGTCTTGTCTTATCAATATAATTAAAAGGAACCATATACCACACACTTCCATACATAGTATCCCTTTTTCATCAAACTTCAAATAATTTTCAGTATTTTCTATATCAATGATTGTAGTCCAATTTGTAAACCATGGACCTACGAAAGACTCTAGCATCGTATACAAATTATCCAATGAAAGGCATGCAAATTTTCTTGCATTTGTGTATTCTGCAATATACATTGTGCGACTTTGAGACATTTTCATGAGGACATTCATTTCATCTGGCATAGGAAGAATTCCAACCAATGTTAATAATGTCTCTATGTCAGTTAGTCGAAAGAGAAGATCTTGAGCTTTATCTACACTGAAGCGATGTTCATACATCACCCCTACCAAGGACTGGTACTCACTAAATAATCTTTGAGCTATTCCATTCAATGAGATCCATCATCAACATCCTTTAATAGCTTGTTTCCATTTGTAACACCGTCGGAAATTTTTTTAAACTTTGAAAATCATTTGGACTACGAAAAAAATATGCATAAGCCTCTCGTACAAGATCTTCAACTTTTGAAACCGATGGAAACTTGTTTACTATTTTAAATGCAAGATTCATCCTATGAGCCATACAATGAATACTCAACATATACGATGAAGTTGATAGTTGTAGTCTAATACAAAGGCCATTACTTTGTCCTTGCATTACCGATGCTCCATCTTCTCCAACACATACCAAATTTTTTACGATCATTAAAGTATCCATTCCACCACTTTCCTTTAAACTATTATTAACAAGTTCATAAATATTTTCAGCTGTAGAATTATCCATCATTTTATGAACCCCAAGTAGATAGGAATGCCTAATATAGTCATTAAACATATAAATACTCATACAAATCCATGAAGTGTTATCAATAGCTGTAACCTCATCCAAAGACAATGACACAAACCTAGCACTTTCAAACTTCTCTTTCATATCATCCTTTTCTACTTGAGCTAGATATTTTTCCCATTCCCAACCACTCGTTAAAGACCAATGAGAAGATGGAAATTTTGGCATTTGAAGAAAAGATAGATCTTTCATGTAATATGGATAATTTGTCATAGGACGTCGTTTAGATAAGATGTGAAATACAGTGCTTAATTGAATTGTCTTTGATAAAAAATTTATTTCCATCATCTTTTCGAATAGAGATGTGATGGTTCCTCCACCTACCTCAAGTTTTTGCTTACTTATTAAATATTCATTATATTCATCATCATATTTGACATGTCGACATTCCTCAGAAGATTTCCATCTCAGAATATATTTATCCTTGCCATCTACAATTTTCTTTTCATACACCTTTCCTACATCCTTCTCAATTGTATCTAACTTCATTTGAAATGTCGTTGGCATGCCAAGTTTCCAACTACATATATTTCATCTAACTTTTGGTTTCTCTTTCTCATTTTTTGGAGGTAATGGATCAATAAATGGAAATTTTGAGACCCAATCCGGTTGGAAGCCTCTCCCTATGTCCCATTGGCCCTTTTGTCTTTTCCATGAATTGGTTGTGTTCTTTTCCAATGAAATACTTTTGACATTTGTACTGCCAATTTCTGGTGAAAATGCATTTATCTCACTTTGATCACCAGAGGAACATATTTCCTTATCTATTATTTGGATATTAGATTCATTCTCACAAGAGTTGACATCTCTTTCAATGATAGGTTGCTCAAAAGAGCTCGAAGCATGAAGAGAATGTGGATCCTTGGATTGAGGTCTTTGAAAGTATGATGATAGATCATTTGGTCTTGATCTTTTCTTCCCACAATCAGTGTTTGACATCTCAATAAATATTCCACAATTGAAATTTCAAATTGGTCTAGAAGCCAAAAATGAAACCTGCAAGAGAAATAATATAAAATTAGTAAAATTCCTACCAAGTATAGAATATTCAATTTGAACGAAGCTACTCTAATACTTTTTCCCAAATTTCTCCTCACATTGAAGACTTGAAGACCTTCTTAATAATTTTATGAAGGTCCATGAAGAATCAAAGACCTTCAAGCAATTATATTAGTGAGAGTATTGTCCCCAACACCTTCATAAAACCATTACATTGCAGGTAGGGAATTCAAACTGAAATTTACTTATGTGCATCCAACAACTCAATTGTTTGCAATCATAACTAGAACCATGCACATATACATTTAACCAAACAACTATGCATGGAACCTTTCTAGAACATACCAGGAAATTGTACATAACAAACATGTATGTGAATGGATCTTAAACCCAAACCAAACAAACATGCAACCTCATCCTCGTTGGTTGGCCTATGTATAACCAACAAAAATATGCATGCATATGCATATGCCTAGGTTCTTCCAATTCATTTATCTAACCCTATTATGTCTTTGTCCATTAAAAAAGGGACAAGGGACATGGCCAACTCACACTTTCATCAACAAGATAAATGTATAACCAACAACTCTGAAATTGAGGGAAGAATAATGTTTGCTTGAAAATCAAATAATGAGTGGTATTATATCAATTTTAGATCTGTTGTAAGAAATAACATGGAACCAAATCTTAGTTGAGATGGATTCTAGTTATACTAAAACTAAGTTATCATTTCAATCATCAACAATGTGGAGCAACAAAAATCTTGATGATTTAATCAAAATGAACCTGTTGTGATCTAAGACATTCCCACATCCATGACCATAATTATTCAATAATAAATGGAGGTTCCTAGGGAAAGAGATCAAATGTGATAGAGATGCAAGTTGTATCATATGTCTATCAAGTTGTGCAAACATGTATCTTATTCATTTATGAACATATCACATCTCATAAACCTGTGCACTGATAATCAATGATATTGCAAAAATGAAGAATGTTCAATTTAAAGATCAATGTATCATATAAAAAATGCATCTATTCCAAACATCATGTATTATGATTACATTTTGACAACAATATGTACGAGACCATATGTAATGTCTTGCCCAATCTAAAAGAAAAAATAATTACAAAAATTACCTAATAAAATTTAGTAAAATTTTAGGAGCAGTGAGAGGTGAGGAATTTACCTAGAATTCTACGGATTCACAAGCAACACAGGGTTTTAGAGATTTCCTAGCTCACCCTCCACATAGCCAACAAGACTGGTAGGTAACAATGATAATTCCAATGGTTATAATGGTTCAATTTCCATTAGAAACTGGGCTTAAGTATACATGGTCCTCACTTGACACTTGACACTTGGAACCCATGCATCCCAAGTAGAATTTGTAATGGCAGAACTGAAATATTGAAAATAATTACACAATGTGAGCATGGACATCATGGATGCTCCATCCAGGTATCTTCTTTCAAATTTAAATTTCCCATCCATATGCATTCTATCTTATATGGATTTCTCTATCTTCACTCTATATGGTTCACAGTTGATGTTTATTATTTTCTTTTAAATACAAATCCATGATAACCTAAAGTATCCTATGACAACACATTGAGTAACCCTTGCATAGAACAATCTTGATAATGTTGCAAATAGATCCACTTTGCAAGTACCTACCTTCTTCAAGAAAATCCAATTATAATTGTACACCCAAGTGGTATTCATTAGAAAGTACATCATATACTTGAGGATACTATGCATCTAGGTGTTTCAATCCCACCTTTATTTTTTTATCATAAAAATATTATATTCAATCATGTCATTTGTGATTGAAACCACTTTTTAGGTTCAACAGATCCCAACATGCATGGGTTTGATCATATTCCCCCTATCAACCTTGTAACATGCTCAATCATGATTAGAATGACAACTTAAAAAAACTCAACTATATCTACCATTGTCATGCAATCCATGATTGATGAATCATTAAAACAACACAAATAAATGTATAACTAGATTACAAACTACTCCAAATAACTGTGCCTTAGAGTACACTCAAACATCCATTTATCATGGAATCAAGGAATTTGATAGTATAAACCCATTCAAGTGGATATTGACCATATCTTCCTTTGTTTTAGGAAAATATCAATTTAGCGGTGACTCTATGGAACAAATCAATTTAATAAACCAGGGTGTAGGGGTAGAGTGTCAAAGTTGAACAAGACCATCAATTGTTGGTAGATTGTTACTGTAAAACTAATTTTGTTTTTTTTTGTTGACACATGCACATTTTTTAGTAAATTAGATTTACTAGGGTCTTTTGATGCAACAATTTTTCAATATGGAATCTGAATAAAAAGGTCTAGTTCTAATCACTTGTTTGTTCTTCTGTACTCTAGAATGAAAAGATAGAAGGAAACACTATACATAATTCCTTGTTATGAATAAATCCTCCTATCATCTATGCAGATAACTACTTATAAATTACATCAGTTAAAGTGGAGAAAACACTTGTCCCCACTATTCCTCAAGTGAAAAACCCACATAATTTACTACTCTGTAACCTGCATATGACATACAATAAAAAAATTCTTCTGATGAGACAGCTTGATCAATTTAGTGTCTCATCCATGGCTCGGGTAGTTAAACGGATATGTTGCATTCTTCCATAACCAATTGCAGAAATTTCTAAGATTGATGGAAGATTTAGCTGTGGTGATTGGTCTCCTATTTGAAGGTATGTATGGTTATTTTTTTTGGTGATATTCATATTCTTATAGGCCCTTTTCTATGAAGACATAATATTTCCTGGTGGTGTACCAATTGAGATGAACCTCACATGTTCACTTGTAATGCCTTGTAAAGAGGAAAACACTGGCATTTTTTTTCATATTGTCTATTGATGTTAGAGAGTTAATGTGCTTCTCTGGTTCATCATCTCAATTAGATATGCCATCATCTTCATTTTTTTGATTTCATGATATCATTCAAAGCTTCCAATGCAATACCTTGCAGTTGTTCTTTAGTAAGGTCTACATATATGCCATACTAACTGAAGCTTTATTACAAAAAATTCCCCAGTTTCACATTCTTTATAATATTAGAACTATCAATTCACGCAGGCATGTGGCTCTGCCAAACCCTTAATGGTCTTTTAAGTGAGAACTATGAAGAGATCAAATTTTTGTTTTGTATACGTTAAATTGAATCTAGATAGTGTATTTAGATATAAGTTGTTGTATCTCTAGTCATTTGAAGGTATCTCCAGTCATCCTGCTATCACCTCTAAATTTTTAAGAGGTTTAGATAGAAGGAATTCAATTCATCTAGTTTATGCCCAAGTCACTCTGTCAAAATCTCAAAAGATAATAGAGAGGTATTATAAATTTGTAGCAAATTTTAAAGAATGGAAAGATAATCATACTGCTAGCATGATACAATATGATACCAAAATTGTAACACATCATAGAGAACCTGATTATATTTCTGAAGAAGAAATATGACATAAAATTAGAAGAGAGGTTGACATCAAAGAAGATGAACCACCAGAATGGATAGTCAAAGACTCAGGCATTCCATATCTCGTTTGAGCTTAAGGAAGCTCAGAGGTGAAAGTGTAAAAACATACCTAGATTGGCTAATAGATTTTTTGGTACTTCTATTCTGGTACAAATATTTCTATCTCTGGCCCTAACAGTAACATAGATTTCCTCACACCTCGGCAACTTGCTGATGTAATTGCCTCATGGGAAGGCTAGGCTAACATACATAAATCTATTCTCAAAGACAAAGTCACCTAGCAAGAGCATACTTTCCGATTAATATGGGGTTTGACAGGTATGATAAAAAATTGGTGGTATGGATTACCACAAGATCAAACAACTAAAGTAACTCAATATTATGATACTATTTTTTCATTGGTTGAATTCGTAAGACATGATTTCTTTGGCCAAGCCCCAATGGACACTGAACATTATGCCAATTTATTTATGTCTCAAAGAATTTATAATTTATCCCTTTTGGATAAATTTAAGTGTGAAATACATAAGCTTCTCTACAAGGTAGTTGAATCCTCTAACATTGCCTATCTTTACCAGTATTTGGCTTCTATGCCAGGTCATATTCCTGAGCTTGTCAAAGAATACATGATTGATCATAAGATGCAAGTAGACAGTCAGTCATTAGCATCATTGGATGATATTATTGTTCAAACAATTCAAAGGCAATGTGTTCAAAAGAAATTAGATTTACTAGGGTCTTTTGATGCAACAATTTTTCAATATGGAATCTGGATAGAAGGGTCTAGTTCTGATCACTTGTTTGTTCTTCTATACTCTAGAATGAAAAGATAGAAGGAAACACTATACCTATTGCCTTAATCAAGTAAATTAGATTTACTGGGGTCTTTTGATGCAACAATTTTTCAATATGGAATCTGGATAGAAGGGTCTAGTTCTGATCACTTGTTTGTTCTTGTGTACTCTAGAATGACAAGATAGAAGGAAACACTATACCTAATTCCTTGTGATGAGGAAATATTCCTATCATCTATGCAGACAACTACTTATAAATTACAGCAGTTAAAGTGGAGAAAACACTTGTCCCCACTGTTCCTCAAGTGAAAAACCCACATAATTTACTGCTCTGTAACTTGCATATGGCATACAATAAAAAATTGCTTCTGATGACATAGCTTGATCAATTTAGTGTCTCATCCATGGCTCAGGTAGTTAAACGGATATGTTGCATTCTTCCATAACTAATTGAAAAAATTTCTAATATTGATTGAAGATTTCTAAAGGCACCCATCAGTGATTAAGATGAGGCCAAGGTAGATAGTCGGTAGTCCTCTAATAAAAAACCATAGAATATAGGTTTTGAAGTCAATAGGGGGAGGCCCATGAGAAGCAAGGTAATGATGAGTCATTGAATCCAACATGAGGTAGAAATTAAGCTGTGGATGACATAGAATGACAACAAAAGGTAATGGGGAAGGAAATGAGAAGTGTACTAAAGACTTTCCTTGTTCATACAATAAATGCAAGAATCACCTAGTAGTGACTAAAATCATTCCACTAGGAATGGTCAATTATTAGGAACACACATTTTAAATGACATATAAATAAACCACTAGGACAAATAGAGGTTAATATTGGGAAATATAGGATGAGTACGACTCACATAGGTACTAATAATTTGTAACATGAATCAAGGTGGAACTGAATAGTCTCACTGGGACATAAATTTGACTCATCTTAGTTTCTCTAAACAAGAGAATCAAAGGGATGTTACCAAGAACTAAAATGATTAATATAAAAGAACAAGGCCCTCCAAGTATTTTCAAAGGGGTTCCTAGAGAAAAAGGTATGATGTGTAGTACCAATAGGAGGATGAAAATGGGTATACAAAATAAACTATAAGTCAATGGATCACTGGATAATCATGAAGAAATATTGGTATCCAAGGGCTAAGAAAAGAAACAAGAAATCAACTATGATGAAACCTTCATGCCATTAAACAATTTAAATGCTATTTGAATTGGGTTATCTCTTATATTACAGTTTTGATGAAAATTACACCAGATGGATGTAAAAAGACATTCACTAACTTATATGTTCAACAAATAGAAAATCAGTAAGCACCTCTCTGAAGCCGTGACTACACCACTTGTTTGATGGAAATGTAGAGAATCAAAATCCAGATATGCGAGTTTGACAGTGTGGTCGAGCCTTAGTGTCGAGCCTTTAGCGGGGTCTTCCTTTGTAATCGGGGTCCTCCTCTATTGGCAGCCTAACAAAATATGGTCACTAGTGCCTGGGCCGAACCTGGGAGTAACCCATTACCCAGCAGAAGAACGTCGAAGAGTAAAATACTAAAACTGTAAACCTCAAGGACCAAAGGGGAAATAAGAGGTAGCAGAAGAATGTCCAAGAGTAAAACCTTAATTTGTAAACCTCCATTCTGTCAAGGCCCAAAGGGGAAATTCAAATAAGCACGAAGATGTAAACTGGGGAATGCATTTCAAAATCTCAGATCCCATATAATTTATACCTTGTGGGAGGGCCAAAAATCTCCATGTTCTTTGGAAATTGGGCAAAGGGAAGATTGAAATCAGGCAAAGGGAAGATTGTAGCTACCCAGTGCCCACTGCCCATACCACACAATCGGGGCGAAATTAAACCATAAACCCAGATTTTACCAAATGGCAGGGTGAAGAAGATATAAGAAATTCCCATACTTCTAGAAATTTTGCTAATGGAAGCTTGTCCCTCCAAATTTCAGGGGCTAAATATAATTTTTTCCCTCTATCCCTCCTAAAAACATCGTCTAACCCTGTACACAAATTTTCCCCTAAAATAAATTACGGTCTAATGATATAAGTTTAAAAAAATAAATCTAATACAAAAAATTCACCCAATAAAAAATTGGAGGCCCCTTAAGTTCACCCATAAGCGAAATTTCGCCCCTAAAATCATTTATGCCCCCGAGACATAAAATCCCTAACTCATAGCCCCAGAGATATAGTCATGGATACATCCTTGTCCCCTGACTGAGAAAGAGGAGAATTAGGAAGGATAATATAGAGATACCCCAATTGGGAATAAATAATATTGTACAATTGTTCCTTTTGGATGGCTTCATCCTCATTTCTAGGCATAGTCATGGATATATCCTTGGTGATGAGGGGAAGAAGGGATTCTAGGAACTAGTCTATAAGAAATTGATCATTGATATTGGATTTTCACAAGGCACATCTTATAAGCCACTCATGGATGTGTTATGAGATGTGATTGGTTTTGTTCTAATGGAAATTGGTCAAGATTTCTATCCCTATGCGATGGTGGAATGGAAGTTGAAAGAAGGTAAGGAAATAATTTTATATGAACTCAAAGGTTGTATGGGTATTGCTAGATTGTTCTATGTACAATTTGGTGGCAATGCCCATCAAAGTGAATTAAAAAAGTATCAACCTAATTGAATCCTCCTTTATGGAGTTGGAATAAAACTAAAGGTGAAAGGGGACGATATGGTTGGAGGGATACTCTCTAGGTTTACCCTCAAACATTGGGATGTCAGAGGGATTTTTATTTGGAATATTGGGCCAATTGGTATCATGGAAGATAATATCATTGATTAACTTGGTGAAATATGGAGATTTAACCCTTCCATAAAAGTCACAAAAGGTTGGTTGGCATTGGCTCCAATATTGGTTCTAGCATTAGTTCCAACCATGGTGGAACTTGGGTTGGAGGAAGATGAAGGAACATAAGGGGTAGAAATGGGTTCAGAACTACATGTACCAACACCCATCTATATCCGAATTCAAGAAGCTCCATCCTATAAAGAGAAATGGCTCTAGCCTATAAGATAACTAGATTCACTCAAACAAAACCTAGTCTATGGATAAGAGCCTTCCAATAAACCAACAATACAGGTAGTAAGGCTCCCTGTGTGGATGAGTAATGGTACATAAGAGACAATTATAACTAGGAGACGTTAGGTGATAAAATCTCAATGTCCTGAAGAAATCTATCTTAGGTGTCCCCCCTCCTACGAGAGCCACCTAGGTAAGGATACCTAGTAGTATGACCACTAAGATACCTCTTCAAAAATACATGTAAAATGTTTCATTGGCTTCAATATGAAATATAATCATCTAAGGAACTTCAGTAATGAAAGATAAATGAGTCTTGATCATACATCCGGTCCCAACCTTGGGATTATCCACTTTAAAATAGCATGCCTGTTACCAAACGGGATGGAACCATGTCCATAAGAAATGATTTTGAAAGTTCCTTAATAGTCAACCTCTGTGTTTCAATGTGAAATGACCAATGGAAATTATTTGGATGACTATCCCTAGAGTCCTAACCTAACTACAACATTATTTTGATGCCCAAGTGGGATTGTATGTGTTACATTAGATGGTTTATTATTAGGTTTAGCTTGGTGGCATGAACCAAGCATAAAATTTAAGGTGTGGGATGTGTGCACATGTTGTGTGACTAACTTGAAATGAAAATTCTTGCAAACAAAAGTAAATTACAATTAGTTGAAATTTAAACTATTGAGAAAGTAAGTAACCAACATAAGTACTAAATTAAATGATTTTTTCTTTATCTAAGTTACCCTTCAAATATGAAATGTACTTGCAAATATTTAGATTTCAAAATAAAAAACAATCTGCTTTACTCGTTGGCTCACAAGCAAACCATTTAGAAAATCCTAGGTCTTTATTGGTAAGTAAAATATTAGGGGTTCTAGGGAACTCTTTTCTTTCAACAATATACTTTTCAATTATGAAATAAATGGAAATATAAAGCAACAAAGAGAATTAACCTATAGTTGTAAAAGAGAACAAAAAATAAAGGCAATGGCTTCTCACATGAATCTAACTCTAGGAAAAATGCGAGGTCAAGGGTGTATGCTTTCTGTTGGAAGGAATTGCAGTTTGCACAGTTTGCACAGAACTTGTTTTTGTCATTAATGTCAAACTTTAAAAATGATAAAGGGACAGGAATGGATTAGTTTTCATAGGCATGGTGGTTCCAAATTCAGAGATCAACATGCCTCTCAATGTACCGAAACGCGAAACTGTGAAGAACCTGAGAGTTTCTATTTCGGTATTTTGGGAGTTTCTATTTCGGGATTTCGGGAGATTCTGTTTCGGGATTTTTGCATGGTAAGAAAAAACTTCAACATCATGAAGTATCGAATGCCAAAATACCGAAACCACGACTTAATCTGAGTCATTGATCAGAGGGAGATCATGGACCGTTGATCCGACTCCATTTCAGAGTTTTAGATACTGGGAGTTGGAGGAGTCAAGAGTCAAGACTCTTCATCACAGGAGTTCCAAAGTTTCAAAATGCGAAATACCGAAATGGGAAATCACAAAAGAACTTTATGGATAAGCGCCTGGTCATAACCTATGGTCACATTGACGAAGGCTCGAGGAAGGAGCTAGTGCAACCGAGCTCTATTTTGGAGTTTTGGGGATCGCGACATGGAGCATCAAGAAACTTCACCCCAGGAATACCGAAATGCCGAAATTGCGAAATGTGAAATGTCAATATGCCGAAACGTCGAAATATGAAAATGCCGAAAAACCTTTTTTAGTGAAGATTTCGGGGTTTTTGACTTGGAATGTTGAAACACTTCATCACAAGAAATTATGAAACGCCGAAATGCGAAATGTCGAAACGGTGAAATGAAAAACACCGAAATACCGAGGATCAGAACTTGGAGTATCGAAACACTTCATCATAGAAGTACCGAAATGCCGAAATGTGAAACGCCGAAATATATTTTTGGTGTAGACAGTGGTTACCACCGATGGTCACATGAGAGGGAGGAGCTAGCACAAAGCTAAGCCCTATTTCGGGTTTTCGTAACTTGAAGTGTCAATACTCTTCGACAAAGGATTGTCGAATTGCCAAAATGAAAAATGCGAAATGCATTTCGATTAACCTGTGGTCATGGCCAATGGACATATGGGTTAGCACAAGTGGCTTACCAAAGCACGTTGTGCTGAAGAATTAAAACAGATGTATGTTAATCGAATGGTGCTGGTTAATTTTTTAAACTGATCATGTGGATATTGTCCGTCTTGATGCCTTGGCCAATAATAATCACTATAAGGAAGTTATTCAGTTATTGTAACTAAATCTTTGAAGCCTAAGGGTTTGATTGTATGTGTTGATGATACAAGAAGATATATAAAGAGATTGTTGCAAGAAAAGTAAATAAGAGAGAGGATTATGGGAAATATATGGGTCTGTAAAATTTGAGGAAGAGAAAAGACAGAGAAGGGAAGACACATACACAGATTAAAAATCTGTGTGGTTTGGTCAAGAATGAATTGTGTAGAGAGGATTTGAATGCTTATTGTTTGACAGAGAATATAAAGAGGTTGTTTGCATGTTCTTTGTGACAAAGAATGATTTTAGGGTGGTAGGGAGGAGCAAGGGGAGACTGTAAAAGTTTCCTGTACAAGATGGTGCTTGTACATCTGGGATTTGTAGCTTCCATTCAGTAGGTGCTGAAGAAACAAAGGTAGCAACCTCATATGAGTTGTAGATTAGATAAAATAATAATGTAAAGAGGATTTGGAGCTTGCCTTTCATTCATAATAAGAAGAGGTTTTTCCCTTTGGGGTTTCCTCACAAAAAATCATTGTGTCACTGTTTCATTTATGTGATTGTATATTTATTGGTTAAATGTATTACTGCAAGTCAAATGTTAAAGGCATGCTTTATTTATTAATAAGTAATCTTCTTATAAAATGAAATAAGTTTTATACAACTGATTCACCCCCCCCCCTCTCAGTTGACTTATCCTGTACAACAATTGGTATCAGAGTAGGTTACTTCAAGATATCAGTTTAACCACCGTAAGTTTTTTATCATTCATAATGGATAAGAAGTCAAAATCTACAAAACATGGATTGCCTTTGTTTGATGATCATAATTATTCTTTTTGGAGTATCAGGATGAAGTTGTTAATACCATGAGAGGTCTAGGAGAAATAGTTAATAATATTATTATTGTGCAAAAGTTACTTAGATCATTTCCTGTAAGATTTGATTCAAAAATATCTGCATTAGAAGAAAGAACAGATCTTGATACTTTTGAAATGGATGAATTACATGGAATACTAATAGCATATGAGATGAGAACCTCTGGTGAGAATTCTTTTAGGAAAGAATAAGATTTAAAGGTAGCAAAGAAAGATAAGAAAAAGGTTGAAGAAGAAATCAACAGTTATGAGGAGTTAGAAGGTGATGTGGAAGAAGCAAATTTTGTTAAAAATCTGAAAAGAGGTACTGGCAAGTATAAAGGTAAGCTTCCTCTGAAATGCTTTGGTTGTGGCAGAATAGGACATTTTGCATCTAAGTGTCCTTACAATAAGAATATTGATAATGAAGAAGACAATGATAGAAAACCTAAGGAATTCAATAATAGACATAAGAAGTTTTTTCAAAGAAAAACTTACAAAAAGAAAAGCCTGTGTATAAAAGATGACAGTGATATTTCAGAATTTGGTGAGACTGATGACAGTTCATGTGTACAACTTTTTATGGCTATGGAAAAATAGGATGACCAGTCTGGTGAAGAAGAAGAAGGTGAAGTTGATCTAGAAGATGAATTGGTAAGTGCTTTAAGTGAATTAAGAAAAGTGAGAAGGGAATGCAAACATTTTAAAAGAGAAATTGAGAATCTAGAATTTGAATTACAGAAATCAAA